>JASANC010000209.1:0-146904 GCA_030248135.1 Theristus sp. LFF4_11 | reverse complement strand
GATGGTTCGACGGGAAGCACTGGCAAACTGAACGGTGACGAACTGCGTCTGTTGGCACTATTCCTTGGTGATGATAAAATCAGCGGATCGGTTGACGGTTGTGAACGGATTTGGTCGGCATTGTTGTTTGCAAAAGTTTTGCAATTCTCCATTGTAGTTTTGTCGCGTTTGTTAAAAAAACTTTGCAACCAGTATTTCCGGTAGTTCAAAAGACGATTACTCGTTGTTGTTTGATGAGTGCTTGTTTTTTGATTTTGATTTTGACAATGCTGGCGATGATGATGTCGTTCGATTTCATCCATTGGTAGCACAACCTTTTCTTCTGTTGCCACACGGCTGCTCTGCATTCTAACGTTGAAACTGCTCTCCTGCTGTTTCGGCTGGTAGATCGAATCTGACTGAGTATTAAAACCAATTGCAGAAGCGCTTCGGCGTGTTTGCGGAATTATCAAACTCGAAGATGGCGGTGTTACGCACGATTCAGAAGGTAATGCAGTTGGGGTCCGCGTGCGGAACTTTGGATAACCGATAATTCGAAGCAGGGAATCTGCAACAAGTTTTAGTGCAAAAAAGGTTGGTACCCATCAACAAAGGAAGATCTTTGCTAAGAGGTTAGGTTAGCTAATAACACTGCTAGTGTCGCTAACTGTCCATCAACAAGGGAAGATAACTTTGCTAAGAGGTTAGGTTAGCTAATTACACTGCTAGTGTCGCTATCTGTATTTGGGTTGAGATGCAGGTAGACCACAATTAACTTTAGTTACACAGGTAGATAAAGTATCGTTTTGTTATATTTAGCACAATGCTAATGTTATTCAAATTTCGCAAAAATGGTCGCAATTTATTTTTTTAAAAGAAATACATGCAAAAAATCAATGCAAAAACCAGCAAGACGTTGTGTTAAATACATGATTTAATAGCAAAATGTCACGTTCAAAAAATGAAAACATTTACAACACACCTTCTCGATCGGGCGCCGACTGTCGAAGGCCACTGAACGGAACCTCACCACCACTTTGAATACTTCTGTACCACCTGTGAACGTCGCTTTCGCTTGGTGGGCTCAACGGCGTGTGCGCGGCGACTGTCGGACCAGCGGTGTCCAGGGAGAGGCCGAACAATCTGAATAAATACAAAAAATGCACTGGACTTGGATGAGAAGCTGTGAATCAGTTTTTTTCAAAAACACTAAAAACCAACTGATTCATGAATTTATAAGAACTCACTTGCGATCGTCATACTTTGAGTAACTGTGGTATTCGCCGAGGCCTGCGCGTGGTGGAACTGAGCTTTGACGGATTTTCTGAAAACAAAAATAAAGACATAAAAAAAAACGTTTTTGCAACGATTTTTTGTAAAGACTAAAGTGAACGGTCTCCACTGATTCCAAAAGTCCTTTTTGTTAACAAAATATTGACTTTTTCAAGTTTTGTGTCTCGATGAACGCTTGGATTGAAATCTGCTAAAGTCTTCACGCCGCAATTTACAGTTGGTAGGAATCCCTGGAGATACGACAAAGTCATTTACGGTCTCACTACTGTATATGACATGCCCAACTAGCTGATTGGTTGGTGATCACGTGATGCATGACTTCTGTGCAAACCAAACTCCGCCTCCATAGCAAAGCCTGCTCAGAATGCATGCATCACGTGAACGTGATCACCAACCAATCAGCTAGTTGGATATGTTATTGAGTTAGATGCAGACAATTTTGAATTTGACACACCAAGCACGAAACAAGTTTTCTTGTCTACGTCTGCGAATGCATTGAGTCGCAGAACCTGGTGAAAACAAATCGAAATAAAACAAACACACGAGTTTTCAAAACGTTCACTCCGTTTCCCAAAACCAAATCATGTTCGTGCAAAAAGCAAAACCCTAAAATAACGACATTTTAGTAAAACAAACGACAAAACAAAAAATATATACCTGGGGAATTCCAAATTTTCACCTGAGCCTATATAAATACTATAATTCTAAAAAAACGTTTAGTACCCGCAGAGACTCTGTTGATTTTGATCGCTGCTGTGAACGAAGCTTCGCTAGTTTCGCTCTCCACCTTTCCACAATTGCAGTGTCACTCGTTTGATAAACGTCGTCAATCTGGCACACAAAAATAAAAATAAACAAAAAATCGTGTTGGAAAATAAAAAACAAATGCTTTAAAAACAGAAACGAAACACAAAAACAAGAGAAAAACAACATCTGTATGTAGTGCTGTCTGTTTATAGCTAGTCTAACTTCAGACAGCTTGAGGAGGACAACTAGTAGTTTGATCAACACCACTCGCATTTATTAATTAAAAGGGCAATAATCGCAAGAAAACGAAATTAAATTGAAACATAGAAAAAAAACGAAAAAGTAACTCATGCGCACAGAAATAAAAAGCCATTTTGAAGAATCTAATTTAAGCAAATAATGAATACAGTTGACAGCTGTAATTCAAAAAAGACAAAACAAAGACATCAAGCTCATGCTTGAAACAAATGGCCGAAAAATTGCAACTATTGCTAACGATGGAAAGTCGCCTGTGATGTTGAAACGTTTCGGAACCTGTTCATTTTGGCAACAAATAGAAAATACAATTGGCGCTTGGGGTGCAAATAACTGTGATCAATGTCATTATTCAAAAAATTCAAACGCATTGATGACGAACGTTTTTTTGCAAACAAATCGTTAGAAACTGACGTCCCGCTAGATTACGTTGGTTTGAAACAGTCAGCTTTCATAGTGGTGTGGCACAAAAAAGACACGGCTGTTTAAGAAGCAGTCCGCGTAAGCGGCGACCAGTCCCCATACAAACCACGGACAGCTATGTCACGGATTTGGCTGAAACTTTCAGGGTAGGTCGAGATGGTCAAGAAAAGACGCTTGGTACCTTTATTTTGGTCAAATTCGAAAATTTCGTCGATTTGGAGACTGATTTTTTTGATTTTTTTGACCCCCTGAAAAACAGGTAATTTTTTGAAAAATTGCAGTTTTAGGACAACGAAGGTCGTGCGACACTGGGAGACTATAGTGGCGATATAACCCTAATATAAGGCTATTCCGTGATGCCATTCGATTTATCCAACCAACTAGAGCACAGACACTTTTGGGTGTCTCAAATTGGTTGGTCAAAATACGAGAAAAAGCGGACTTCTTAAAAAAAACAGTCATAACTCGTCAACGGTTGAAGCTATTGAGAAATTTCAAAAAGCATCTTGCAGAACTCATCAAGATGCACTGTTTTGCCGACAAAACCCAACCTTGATTCAGTTGTTCTGATTCGTTAAAAGCAGGGTCCCGTCACTGCCGACACGGGAATGTTGCCATGATGCGGGCCATATAGCTTTTTTGCGCCTACATTGGTCAAATTGGGTCATCGACCACTCAAAATAATTGCACGGGCAAAAAGAAGTTGTTTTCGGCCTTGAAAATTTTTTGGCCCAAAATAATTATTACTTTTGGCCAAAAAACCAATTTTTGAAGAAAAATAGCCTTGATTTTTTAAAATGTTTTATTTTTTTTAAAAACATAGTTGAGTTTCAAATAAAAGAAAGTAGACAGCGACGTGCTAGAAACGTGTGCGCAACTGAAATAAAATTACCCGGGCTCAGACTATGACCTGTGTAAGTGCCGCGCACAAAACAATTCAAAATTTTGCAAAATTGCTCATTTTTCAAATGTTGAAAAATCTCCGGAAAACGTCTTATGTAAAATTTTTAAAATACAAGTGCCCAGCACTAACGGCAGGTTGCTCCCACATTGTTTTAAATTTTAACCAGCTTCAGACTAGGACTTATGAGACGGTAGTAACACGGAAACTCAAAATGACACCAAAAAGCGCCCATTTACCGACATTACAAAGACTCCAGAAAACATGCCAAGCTTTCTTTTTGTGTCAAATCTATTCTGTCATAAAGCCAACTTGTTGTCTCATTGAAATGACGTCTAACCAAGCTCAGACCAGGACTGGTTTTACTGCCGCTCTGTCGAGAATGCTAAATTTCGTCGAAACTACCCCTCGCACAAAAAATAGAAAAAATCCAGAAAAATATAGACTTTTCAAATAAAAAAAACAAAGTAGATAGCGATATACTGCGGACGCGTGCGCAACTGAAAAAAATAAAACCGGGCTTAGACTATGACCTGTGTGAGTGCCGCGTACAAAACATTTCAAAATTTCGCAAAATTCCATTGTTTCCAGGTGTTCCAAAGATCTTATAAAACGTCTAATGTAAAATTTTGAAAATCCAAGCGTCCAGCACTAACGGCAGATTGCTCCCACATTGTTTTAAACCTTAACCAAGCTCAGACGAGGACTTATGAGACAGTAGTAACACAGGAACTCAAAATGGCACCAAAAAACCATACAACTCGCAGCGTGAGTGCCTGACGAAAAAGTCAAAATTTGTGTAAATTGCTCATTTTCGAGTGTGCAACAGAGTCCATAAAACTCAAAATTCAACAGATATGTGAAAAATCCAACTATTCAGCATTAAAGAAAAAGTGCCGTTAGCGCTGGGCACTTGGATTTTCAAAATTTTACATTAGACGTTTTCCGGAGACTTTTGAACATTTGAAAAATGAGCAATTTTACAAAATATTGAATTGTTTTGTGCGCGGCACTCACACAGGTCATAGTCTGAGCCCGGTTTTATTTTTTTCAGTTGCGCACACGTTCGCAGTATATTGCTATCTACTTTGTTTTTTATTTGAAAAGTCTATGTTTTTCTGGATTTTTTTATATTTCTTGTGCGAGGGGTATTTTCGACGAAATTTAGCAATCTCGACAGAGCGGCAGTGAAACCAGTCCTAGTCTGAGCTTGGTTTGACGTCATTTAAATGAGACAACAAGTTGGCTTTATGATAGAATAGATTTGACACAAAAAAAAGCTTGGCATGTTTTATGGAGTCTTTTTAAAGTCGGTGAATGGGCGCTTTTTAGTGTCATTTTGAGTTTCCGTGTTGCTACCGTCTCATAAGTCCTAGTCTAAACCTGGTTAGGGTTTACAACAATGTGGGAGCAACCTGCCGTTAGTGCTGGGCACTTGGATTTTTAAAATTTTAGATAAGACGTTTTCCGGAGATTTTTCAACATTTGAAAAATGAGCAATTTTGCAAAATTTTGAAATGTTTTGTGCGCAGCACTCACACAGGTCATAGTCTGAGCCCCGTTTTATTTTTTTCAGTTGCACACACGTCCGCAGTATATCGCTATCTTTTTTGTTTTTTAATTTTAAAAGTCTATATTTTTCTGGATTTTCTTATATTTTTTGTGCGAGAGGTATTTTCGACGAAATTTAGCATTCTCGACAGAGCGGCAGTAAAGCCAGTCCCGGTCTGAGCTTGGTTAGACGTCATTTCAATGAGACAACAAGTTGGCTTTATGACAGAATAGATTTGACACAAAAAGAAAGCTTGGCATGTTTTCTGGAGTCTTTGTAATATCGGTAAATGGGCGCTTTTTGGTGTCATTTTGAGTTTCCGTGTTACTACCGTCTCATAAGTCCTAGTCTGAAGCTGGTTAGAGTTTAAAACAATGTGGGAGCAACCTGCCGTTAGTGCTGGGCACTTTTATTTAAAAATTTTACATAAGACGTTTTCAGGAGATTTTTCAACATTTGAAAACTGAGCAATTTTGCAAAATTTGGAATTGTTTTGTGCGCGGCACTTACACAGGTCATAGTCTGAGCCCGGTTTATTTTTTTCAGTTGCGCACACGTCTCTAGCACGTCGCTATTTACTTTGTTTTATTTGACACTCAACTATGTTTATAAAAAAAATAAAACAATTTAAAAAATCAAGGCTATTTTTCTTCAAAAATTGTTTTTTTGGCCAAAAGTAATAATTATTTTGGGCCAAAAAAGTTTTTAAGGCCGAAAACAACTTCTTTTTGCCCGTGCAATTGTTTTGAGTGGTCGATGACCCAATTTGACCAATGTAGGCGCAAAAAAAGCTATGACCCGCATCATTGCAACACTCCCGTGTCGGCAGTGACGGGACCCTGCTTTTAACGAATCAGAACAACTGAATCAAGGTTGGGTTTTGTCGGCAAAACAGTGCATCTTGATGAGTTCTGCAAGATGCTTTTTGAAATTTCTCAATAGCTTCAACCGTTGACGAGTTATGACTGTTTTTTTAAGAAGTCCGCTTTTTCTCATATTTTGACCAACCAATATGAGACACCCAAAAGTGTCTGTGCTCTAGTTGGTTGGATAAATCGAATGGCATCACGGAATAGCCTTATATTAGGGCTATATCGCCACTATAGTCTCCCAGTGTCGCACGAACTTCGTTGTCCTAAAACTGCAATTTTTCAAAAAATTACCTGTTTTTCAGGGGGTAAAAAAATCAGTTTTCTGTTTCTAGAAAGCGGAGAAAACTGAATCACGTGCTGGTCTTGCAAGCAAAAAGATGCGCCTTGGCGAGCTCTACAAGCTGGTATTTGAATTTTTTCAATAGCTTAAAGCAGTTTCAAGTTACAGGCATTTTTCTGAAAAATCGCACTTTTCGCCATCGGAGCAGACCTGCCTTCAAACTTTTGTCTCCAAATCGACGAAATTTTCGAATTTGACCAAAATAAAGGTACCAAGCGTCTTTTCTTGACCATCTCGACCTACCCTGAAAGTTTCAGCCAAATCCGTGACATAGCTGTCCGGAAAGTGGTCGCCGCTTACGCGGACTGCTTCTTAAGATATGGACAAATATTAAATCCAAAAAAAACGTGAAGTGATCTGTCATGTGCCCCAAAGTACATACATGTACAACATATATACAACAAAGCTTTACCAGATAAAAACCTCTACAGAAGCGTCCAAGAAATAGACAAGGAAATAACTATCAGATAGTTTGTACTGCAGTCTAACTCTATGACATATTCAACTAGCTAATTGGCTGGTTATCACGTGATGCACGGATTCTGTGCAAACCAACTCCGCCTCCACAGCAATTCATGCGCAGAATCAACCAATCAGCTAGTTAGATGCAGAGTTAGACTGCACACCGCTGTTTTTTAGCCAAATCTGGCGCCGTAGAAAAACAATATGAAACATTTGCTTTCAAATAGCACGCTTGGTTTCTACATCGTATATCTCTACATCGTGAACTTTGTATTTGTTCTGCTACTAAAACGGTGAACTTTGTTTGACTACGCGCCACATGAATTCTAGGTCTCATGACAGTGACTTCATGCTCGCTGTGGTTTATCCTCTGTTCGAACTATACGTTTCTTGCTGTTCCAATATGGAATACATAAAAGTCTCAAAGGAATTTGATCAGCGCAGATTTTAGTTGCAGCATGCTAAGTCACATGAAGAACAATTTGTAAAAAAATTGTGTCATTCTTTTTGTCTCGTTTTGAAGTGCAAAACAGTTGTCTTTTTAATTAGAAAGGCATCTACCGTATATAAAAAACTCATTTGAAACTCAAATCGAATTTTTCTTGCAAACCGATTTTTTTATTCAGAAAACAAGGCTGATATAAAAATCGCAGATATTGTCAGGCGAACTTAGCGCGTTGCAACAAAGATTAGCTGCGAGATGTGTGCATTATATTCAAATGTATCGTTTCTAAATAATATACATATATACATAACATAAACTAAATACGGATGGCTCAGCTTATGTATTCTGTTATATCTGATTTTGAAGCATATTTTCAAAGCAGCTCGGAATGCCTTTTGTGTTTACTGTTTCACATCAAGAACAGAGAGAATAGTATTACACGGACATGTAAAAATTTTAGCTTACTATAATGAAAGCTGTTATATCTTTTTTCATGCACACATAAAACCATTCTTGCATTAAAATGTGGTTTTAAAAACAAAAACTGCAAAATAAAATTAGAATACTCAAAAATGAAACCTATTTTGATCAAATTTCATTGAACATTAAAATCGTTTTGTGGAATTCGGAAGAAACAAAGGTTCTCAAATGTAATAAGCAGCGCAGAACGGAAAACAATTTGATGACAGACATAACCTTCGGGACTTAAACAGAATGTTGCAGCACTGATGAATGAAGAGTTAGCGCAAGACATGCGGACATTGATAACAGGGTACAAGGGTGTTCAGAATTCTGTTCTCGATTTTCAGCTATTTCATATGTTCCCGCAATATGTATCTTAGGTCTCTGTGGAGACTGTTTTAGAGAATGGAATGTATTTTTATTGTCTTGTAAGAATGAGTTTATGGTTGAAGAAATTTAATTTCATATGAACTGGCATGCAGGAATCAAGCTGAGCGTTATTTTATAGATACCAGTACAAAACCGTGATGTCATTGAGGGAAATTTTAACGCAAAGCAGTTCAATGTAATAAGCGTTATCTTTTACATGCACGGATTTTAGCGGAGTTTCCGTTCCAATACACTGACATTTTCAATTCACTCCAGGGGGTAACGGTTAAAAGGAGCAGCAAGTTTTCTACATTTTAAAATAATCATAATTTTCAGAGCACGCTTGCAGAACGAATTTAGCGTATAATACTGAAGAACGGAAAAAGCATGCTGATGTAAAGACCAACACTGCTTTCGCTAAAGGCTACAATTTTCAAGCACCAGACCCAGGCACTAACAGCAATAAAAAATTTAAAGAAAAAAAAAACGTTGTCTACGCACTTCCTGTTCATATTTCGCCAAACTCGACGCACCAGGCACATAATCCTCGATGCGGTGTGGCTGCACCTGTTGTAGAACAGCATTTTTTTAAAGCAAGACACTCCGAAAAACGCGTTTTTCACAATCAATCAGTACTAACCAATAACAGCGAAAGTTAGTTTCATAAAATGTACAGGTCACAGTATTTGAAGTAAGGCGTTTGTTTCTATTTTCAAGCGTCAAATCATCAGCCGATAAAAAGCAAGTCTGTAGATACGTATAATTAATATTCAACAAATTGATTTTTAAACAGCTTTTTCAACAACAATAGAAGAGTGGCAGGCAAGCAAGAAGAAATTTGATTATCACAACACAGCATAAATGGCGAACCCAAACAAGTGATCCTTACAAGCGTTCCAAAACAACCCAGGCTCAATTTATAACTAAAACAACGGCACCAACCTTGTACGGGCCAGGTGTGGTTGATTTGACAACGTCACGTGGGGACCGTGGCGAAGGGGGCAAATCATACCGACCAGCCGATTTTGACCTCATCAGACGGTTCACTCCAGAGTAACCTGAAAAAAGCAAAAAATTCAAGTTTGTAAAAAATGCATCTCAATATCATAAACTTTTAGACAGAAAATCAAGAATATGCATCAATTTTCTAAATTACCGCGCAAAAAAAACGTAAGAAAACAAAACTAAGAAAAAATGACCGTTTTTTTGTTCTTGAGTTTCTGTTGATAAAGATTCGCGAAAAAATCACTTTTTGCGCTCAGAAGAAAATGACGCACAGAAATTTCTTTGTATCGTAGTGAAAGTGCGGCTATTTTTCTGCAATTTTGCATTATTTTCGCAAGCTCGTCTTTCTGTGCTTCCGACAGCGCAGAGCGTTTTCCATGCAGTTCTGCTTGAATATACCAGATTGTGTTCGTATCTTTTCATCGCTGCTCTGTACATTTCAATTCACGCGCATTTGAATTCAAGACACCCACTGGAATTCTGTGGTAACGTCGTTTCTTGATCAGAGGCTTTCACTACGTTGGCTGCATGCTAGTAAAATATGGTGTTTTGTGGGCAGGTTTTTTTGGTACAATGTCAACGATGTGACTACACTTAATCAGGTGCAAACTGGCAGATTGGTTGATCTGTCTTAAAATAACGCTGCTTGGAAATAATTTGAAGGTCGAAATCAATCAGCAATAATCTGTCAAAACGCAACTTTTAACTACCTCCAACGGGTTCGTGGTAAATTGGTAAAATGTATAAACTGTTATACAGGAAACTTTTCTGTTATAGGCTGTTAACAGCTTATAAACTGTTATAAGAAAGTCCACAGTGATGCTGTACATATACAGGACATTTTTTTCCTTGATGATGTTTTACATGCACTATAATGTATGCATAACTCAAAACATAACAAAAGTGGTGTTCCTTATTCTTATTTCTGATTTTTTTCGGCGATGTCATAAAAGGTATACGCAGTTTCGTATATTTCACTCTCAGGATTAAAAACTAAATTTAAATTGAGTAAAAAATTTTAAATTTTTAAAATTTTGCATTCATTTTTTCTACATTTTCTTTTTACTTTCATGTTTTGCCTCAGTGATCTGAAGCCAAATTTTAAAACTCTTTTCAATCGCCATATGCCCGAGATGCATCGAATGTGAAAGTTTCAATTGTCGGTAATCCGGTGACAAAAACGTTACGCAGGGGGGCAAACGAATACCTAAATGCACCTCCAAACTAAAACTGATTTGTTTCTGTTCTATTCAATTTTTCCATGGGAATATTCCAAAAATAAAAATGGTGGGTGACTTCCAACTATTTTTACCGTCAAATGCCTCCTGGACGTTCGTTGCCATGTACGGCTGTGGTGTCCAACCTCGTTCGTAAGCTAAAAAATCAAGAACACCAAAATAATAATGGGGAAACAAAATACATGCTATAATGCAAATTGAGTTCCTTTAACATTCAATGAAAAACACAGGGTCGATTCTTAAAAAAATTCTGGATAGCTGGCGCGCAATTTAGTTTTTTAGTGTTATTCGGCGTCGAGGCCCGAACAGCGGGAGCCGCGCTACGCGGATCGACGAGTTAAGTCAACGTCAAAGTGAGTGTTATAAAACAGCAGAAACTCAGAAAAAAAGTAGAGCTAAGCTAAACACTCGTCAAAATCAACACCCCGCAACCAACCAAGATCGCGATCGTCAAGAAAGTCACCGTATCGGTGCGACGGCGATCCCATGCGGACTGGAAATACACCAGAGATAACTTTGTTTTAGTGGATGGTTGGTGTAAAAAATTCAAAGGTAATTTGATAGCATGAAAAGATTCGGTATTATGTTTATCTATGTACTAAGTACTGAGGATAGCTACAGCATCTAGGAAATATCTTTTTCAAGAATGCCAAGATAATTCGCAATCGTGTTGGCAAAGGAGAAAGGAAGAGCAAAACAGCGCGATAAATCAATTAGTTTAAAAAACGCGTCAAATTTGACACATGATTGGGTTTCTGATCGTCTTTCTTCTTTCCTTCGAATTTCACACCGCGTCCTTGCGCACTGAAAATATCTGCTACGGAATGGCCGAGTAAACATGGTAGCTTTTTTCAAGGTGCATGAATGAAAGAAAAAAACCTTTTCAGAAACCGAATTGTGTGCAAATTCGACTTGTTTTTTAACTAACTGATTTTTCGTGAGTACATTGTTCTCCTTTGCACACAAGATTGGGAAGTATTTTGTGATTTTTGAAAAAATACAACTCCTATTTTCCCACCCCTAAAAATGACACCCCCCCCCAACCCCCCCCCCCAAAAAAAACCCCCCCCCCAAAAAAAAACACCCGGGTTTTAGGAGTTTTTTGAAAAAATACAACTCCTAGTCTGCGACTGGTCACGCTTTGATAGACTGCCTTATTTAATCGGTCATACTGTATGTTTACACGGCCATTCCGTGTGAAATAAACCGCAGAGAACGGGGAAAAGAGAAAGATATTGGTAGATCAGAAAACCAAATGCCATAAATAAGAAAACGCAGTTCACCCCGTGGTAAAAAACCGTGAAAAGGGGTAAAAACATGCCGGTAAAAAGACTGACCAGAAACTTCGAGTGGCCGATTCAGGTAAGGGTCCGTTGACATGCGTTGGCGTTCAGCCGGGGGCACCGGCGAACGTGAGCCGCGATGCATCTGGTAGGCCAGCGGAGATGCTTCTGCAAAGAAAATGCAAAAGTGCACAAAATTTCAACTTGAAAAATACTAGTGGCAAATGGACTGAACAAATGACGAACAATAAAAATTGATCAGCAGGCAGGATAATACGATTCCAGTGAGCAGCAGATCAAAATTCAACGAATACACTGGTAGAAGGTTAGCTGATCGGAGGAGGATATGCATGCAGTGGCAGCCAAAAGTTTGGCACCGTTTAGTCTGCGCGGGTTTGTGTCAACATTATTATCCTCAAATCTGCTCATTTTCGAAATCAATTGCTGTATGAGGATGTACATAATGAATCAAGTTTGTGTCCAAAGCGCACATTATTGATTCACCAAACAACAGTGGCTCAAATGTCCGTAGTCCGAAGTGAGCGCGTGCTACATATGTAGCATTCCAAACTTTTATTTGTAGCCACTGTACTTGGATTGAAAAGAGACAACAAAAAAACGATCATGATGCGTTTATTTGATGTAAACTTAAAAAACAGTCTGGCGTTAGAATGGATGACATTTGGTCGTCGCGCAATTTTATGACGGAACAAGTTGAAGTTAGACCTCAGTTCTCTGCCAACCAAAAACAGCAAGTAAACGCATGTTGTGTATAAAATAGCACGCATTTTCTAAACTGCGTTCACACGTGTTAGCTCAATTGTCAAGAAACAAAACTGCCGAAAACCGAATAAATTTAAACGCCTGAATAGGATACATTTTGTCGAACGCAGTCTCAGCCAGCTGTGCCTACACTGCCTACACACTTTTATCCAGGCGAATTTTATGCGGCATGTATCTATAACAAAGGGGTGTTTTGACTTTTCCCGTTTCTACTGAGAAACCGAAAATGGCTTTCTGCATATATTCCCCATGCTGAAGGGTTCGGGCTGCAACGCGCTAAGTGTCTCTCAGAAAAAACTTTTGTCGTCTTTTTTACAATGTTCGACAAGGAAAAAATCAATTTCTTATAAAACATTTAAAGTTAAACTGGAATCTTGAAAAGGCAAAACAGCCTTTGGAAATTTAATTCACGAACGGTACAGAATAGAACCGAAAATAGAAACAGAAGAGCAGAACGAAGTAGAAAATTTTAGAACCGATTTGGCTCGTTTCAGCTACAGCATGGTACACAATTGTGAGCTTTGCTCGTGCCTGCTGTTTGATAAATAATGCGTGTGAATTGACATTTTATTTCAAAAAGTTGTGTTGGTTCTGGAAAATGTTTATGGTATATTTTAGTAATGCCTTCAAAATCTAATATAACAGCTGAAAGTAAAGGTCTTTAAAAAATACAATAGCTTTCATTTCCAGTAAGAAAGTTTGTTATCGATACAAAACATACTGATAGATAGGAATGTCATCAAGTTTTCAACAGAAACAACACTTAAAAAACGTTTTGAAACCGAGTTTTTGACAAAAGAATGCCAGTGGACAGTGAATCTTCCACCAGATAAAGCGAGACGAAATGTACGAAAAAAATCTAAAGAACACACTGAGAGAAATGCAGGCATAAAAACATAAAAAAAGAAAAGATCTACAAAAAAACACACACAGACCAAAAGAAAAACGATACATAAAAGTTTATAACCCTGGAAATAAAACCACAATAGCTGACCTTCCGGTCTTTCGAGCTGATGCAGTTTTTTGTACATCATTTTGTACCAGCTGTGTTGTGGGTCACCGGATGGAACATGCTGAAAATTTGCAAATCAAGTTTAAAAAATTTTTAAATTGAAATGAATTGAAATCGCACGTTTGTCAAATCACATAACAACAAAAAACGACAAAAAGAATTGGAACAACTGACGCTTTCTGAAATGTGCAGGTAGCAAAACTTATAAACAACCTTACAACTGTTGTGCTTACAAGTACTCTATCAAACTGTCTTCAGACCGGGACTTTACTGGTGAACGTATTTTTTTCATGTGCGGAAAAAAGTACAAACCAAAAAACCGCCAACCTTCCTGAGCCCTGTAGGTATGCCTTCGCGATTCACGGGTCCGACGCCGTGATACGTAAAATCGGACTGTCTAACTGTTCGCTTGGTCGTCTGCTGCTCGTGCACCGGCATTGCGTACCAACTCTCCTGGCGAATCTGTCCTCCGTCAATGTTGGTCTTCTGTTCAACGAGTCGCGCGCCTTCTGATGACGATGTTGGCACTGAAACCACTTCATCGCTTAGTGGGAGTTTCACTTCAGTAACAAACACGAATCCGCTGATTAGTTGGAGGGAACGTTGATTTTATTGCTCATTCAATGAGATGGAAAAACAACTCCGACAAAATGGGCGAACTGAGAACAAGAACCAGAAAGGTGGTCAAGTGTATTTCAAAAAACTCCACCACACCAACTCACATCTAAACTGGTCATGTCGATGTTGCTGCAGCGCAAGCGACGGCGGCGGCGGTGGACGCGGCGGAGGCGGAGCCGCTGGCGACCTCGGACTCGCGATCGGAATTGAGTCCAGACTGGGCGTGACACCGGACGCATAAGACTCGTGACTCGCGGGACGTTGCAGCATTCCAAACGGGGCACCTGCACGGAAAACAGAGACTCACCAGGAATTCAAGGATTCTTTTTTAAATTTGTTTCAAAGATAAACAAAAGTTGCGAAACAAAAACAAATAATCACAGATGACAGCATTTTAGATCAGATGATTAGCAGACAATATCAACTGCACAGTCCTGCCACATGTTTTCTTTATTGATTAGTGGAAGGCCGAGAATAAAAAAGCAAACAAACCAACCTGGTTCCGGGGCTCGTTGTTGTCTTTCGAACGGTTGAGGTGGCTCAAAGGCCGCCGACGACAATTTTCCGCCGCTGTCGTAGTCATAACGGTGACTCTTGAAGATGGACGTCGTGGCGCCATGGGATGACGCAGCACGTGGCTGCTGCGGCTGTTGGTGTTTCACGCCATGGTAGTCATGCGAGACCGGCACTGAAGAAACAAATTGCACAATTGTTCTTGCCCGTTTTGTGATGGTCGCCAGCACAGTTGTTCCCCAGAGCCGGGTTTGGGGGGACGTAGATGTAGATACTGTAGCTAGAGCAAATTATCCATATTGGGGGGACGCGGTGGGGGGAAGCGTGTGGGTGACGAAAAAGTTGAAATAAAGCAGATAGATACATAGCAGAAACGCAAAAAATTGGTAAAAACAGCAAAATGTTGCTTTAAACTGCTCAAAAATTTAGTACAAACGGTTATTTTGACTAAAATTAGCAAAATTTACAAAAAAATCGAGCAAAAAGCCCCCCCTGGAACAACTATGGTCGCCGGTATTTATACGAAAAAAGAAAAGAGACAAATGGCGGAATGCGTGCTGCAGTTCACCCCTGATCAGCATAAACATACTACGAGTTGTGGCCTTCTCTGACCACAACAACCCTGAAAAAACACGCGCAACCAAAGCACGCGCAACTTGCCCGACGCAAACGTGTGTCGATTCGAGCTGCTGTCAAGCGCAGCGGTCAAGTCGGCCGTGACGTCGTAGTTCTCTTTGTTCGCCTTCGAGTGCGGCTGTAAGTCGCCGACTGAATAAACGGCTTTCGACGACTTCTTCGATTGTCCATTCAAGCGCGACTCGATTGCCGATCGTAGTTCGTCGACTGACTTTTTCTCGGGCACCTCAATCGTTGTGCGCTGCTCGGCAAGCGCTCGGACGTACCTGCGTTGCAAGGTTTCGTTCGACGTTCTGTCAAACCCAACATGGGCACAGTATGTTTCGTGGACCAAAACGTTTTGGCATTCGACTTGAACTGAAACAACCAGTGACACAACACGTCAAATTAATACGGAGTGATTCCAATCCAAAATAAAAAAAAGAGAATTAGTGAGAACCATAAAAACACCGCTCGATTCATCTAGTTTTAGAAACATCTGTGTCGGCTGATTAAGCACATCACAGCTGCGGGTGACTGGATTAGCCATGTGATTCACTTTCAGTGGTGCAGCTGGGCCCGTGCCATATGGTTATCTTCCGGAAAAGTTACCAGAAACTATTAGGAAAAGAACATTCATTTTATGTCTATCGCACTAATGAGCCAGGAAGAAAAAAGCACCAGAAAACATGCATACTTGTTGAAAAACAAAGAACAACCAAACGTGATGTGCCAAATTTACCAGTCTGCCCCAGTATCCTTCGCTGGAAGCTCGTCCGGTTCAGCTTTGCTTGGCGGTCTGACTGGCGGGGCACCAGGCGCTGGAGGCGGTGGCGGCGCTGGGATTGCGGTGGTGCCTGACTTTGCGCCTGGCGACGTGGGGGGCAGCGCTGTGATGGCCCCTTGGGTTGAGGGAGACTGCAAAAAGAGAAAAAGAGTACTGAAGATTGTCTCGTTAAATGTTGAACACTTGGGATGAAAACGTTATCGATGGTTTGGATATTGAAAATCTGTAAGATAATGCAAACCCCACCACAATAATGGACATACAAACAAACGGATATATAAATGGACAAGGATGAATTGAACTTTAAAAAACTTGAATGTAAAGAAACAATTCCATTCAGAATCAAAAATGATAAGACATTCTAAAAACACAGTTAGCTACCAAAAACACAAGAAGAGTCTCAGACTACTGTACCCGAACGCACACAAAAGTTGCTTACAAAAAGTGGGACAGTATGGTGGTGACGGGTGGACTTCGAGACGTTCGTTCTGCGATGCTGCAAAAAACTGCGATTTTCCCACCAATCAGGTTGTCTAGAAGTTCGAATTCGAACAACTGACACAGTGCAGGAAAAAACGGAAGTAGAAAATTAAAAAAAGAGAGAAACCATTGAACGAACCACGGAGTGGCCAGCAGGCGAGTGGTACGGTTTCGGACTAGAAAGTTGCGCCATCGTATCCGTGCCTAATCCCATCGGCGGTGGCGTCGACAACGGAGTCAGGGGCTTCAGTAGACCACCGACGGAGTGCGGAGACGATGAGCCTTTGCTCTGCTCAGACCACGGAACATAGGGCGAATTGTAGTTGACCGGTTTATAACCCGGAATTGGCGAAGACGTTTTTTCTGACATGGCATTGTTGTTCACGGCGTTGCTGAAGCGAATGCCGCCCTCGACGGCTATCGGGACACCGTTTGTGAGAGCAGTGCTTGACGACTTCGACGTGGCGGTGGTGGTGGTCAACGACTGGAACGTGGTGCCGTCGTGTGAGCTGGTGAACTTTGCTGCTGGATCGATTGAGGTCGGTCCTGCCGGTTGCGGCGACGCTTCAGCGCTGAACTTCTTTGGCGTCCAGATTGCTGGAAGAACGGTAAAATTTGCGATAGAAATATACCCATCTGTGTATGGTCGCCCTGGCTACTTCGCATCTTTGCTTTGAAAACTGCTGCTTTTGATTTGTCTTCATCCATAAATCACAAAGAAAATTTTTCCACACAAAATCTCTTTGCAAGCACAAAACAAACCCACAGGAAGAGGTCACAAAATCCAAAAAAATACGTACTGAATCAGTCTTATATAACCAACCAGGTTGCTGACGGAAACTCGGACTATACTGCTGCTGGAACGGTTCCCGATCTCGTTCTTGCTGTTGTTTCTGCTGTTGCTGCTCCAACTGTTTCTGTTTCCATTTGTTAAAGTCCATCTCCGCTACGGCCTTTTGCAGTTCGCTAGGTTCGTCGCCTTCGGCTAAAAAACATTTTTTTTGCTGTGCAAATCACAACTGAGGAAGTTATTGAAATTACAGAATTCATGTACTAAACTGCACGACCAACGGGATAAACTTCAATGAAAAAAGCGTCGTTTTCGTTTCTGACAGAAAGTCAATTCACAGAAAGAAATAGAAAGTTCCGGAAATGAGTTGACATTGAGGAACAACAGGAATCAAAAAAGACAAAAACCAAGCATGTGCAATCAATATGCTTGTTCCAGTTGTCAAAGTTTTGTTTGAACGAGTGGCGGCTCTCAGCTATCTCCTACGTATCTCAAGAGAATTCTTACTTTTGTTGAGAGTGACTGTCGTGCAGCAATAAACTTATGAATGCAGAAAGTGTCAAAAAGTCGGTTCTGCTAAAAAAAGAAATGTCTGGACAATTGAAAATTTATAACAAAATAGTCCATATGCGAGAAAGCAGATAAAGAAAAATAACACACAGTTGTTTTCGTGCAGGATATGGCGCAAAAACAAACGGGGACAAAACAGCCGACCATAAGTTTTTTTCAATTTGATCAGCATCGCACACTTTTGTTAAAATCCTGTTTTCATAAGCCTGCAGATTTTTTAGTGACACATCAGTATGACAGGCATCGGTTAATAGTATTAGTAGTTCAATGTCACTAATTTGCAATAGTAATCTCTTGCTTGGCAAAAGAAACCCTTACCGTCAGCCATAATGCCATTCATGCCGTTCGTTTCACGGTACGACTCATTCAGTCGAGTCTTCGCATGCGACAACAACAAATCGGAACTGTAGATTTTAGCCGGAAACTTCATTATTATTGTTCAAAGTTTCAGTTCGTTTTCAAAGATTTTGTCGATCAAGTCGAAAAACTAGTTTGGAAAACCTCGATCGTTCGCGATCACGATTTTTTCGTTGGAATTTTGGTTTCAAAGGGTGTTTCGCGCAAGCATTGACGCTTCACTAAAAGACCAATAACTTCTGGTTCAGTTTAACTAAAAACATCAATTTAAAAAATGCTTTTTTGTTCTGCCACTTGACAGCTAGCTGGGGCAAATTTTCCAAATGGTTTTTCCCGTCAATTTTTCCAGAAAATTGTAATATTCCAGCCGAAGCCTGCATTATCAGAAAAAAACTAAAATGTTTTTACAAAAAGGTGTTTTGGCTGGCTATGTAGCTGACAACTGCGTAAAAATGATGAAGAAAAATGTTATTACTTTGGTATTTCAATCAAAAGAGCCAAAAAATTTGCAAGACTGAGCAAGAAACACTCGGAAACGGCGGATTTTTAGATAAATGATAATACCAAAAAGAAAAACTAAAAAAGTCTAATTGTAGTTCAAAAGAAAAAAACGATTCGTCAAAAAACGTTGTCGTTGTAATAATAGCTGGGTACGAACGAACATTTCTGGTTGCATCGTATTTTGTGAAGTAAAAAAGCAAAACCCAAACTTGTCCTTTGCTTCCGTCCGCCGGTTGTTGCTGACACATTTGTCAAGAAACTATACAATTTTTGAGAAAAAAACACCGACATATCTTGTTACAAAATCCTAAAAGCCAAAAGTTATTGTTGAACGATTTACAATAACAAAATTCGCCATTTTCTGTGAGACTCATTATTCTGATTTTTCGGCATTCCAGGGGATGGATGGATATTTTATTGCCCGGTCCCAGCCTACGAAAGCACAGCACTTTGAACAAAAAAAAAGACATTTTACTTTTTAGTCCTACGACGTTGAACTTGGTGAGCACAAAAAACAGTAAATTTTCACGTTTGACAAGAAGCAGATTTTTCTATTTTGTGTTTTTTGGTTTTTGTTGGCTGTCAGCTTTCCAGAAACAGAAAAAAGTCGTGAAAAACGGCTGAGCTTCCTGAATGGCTTTTTTTCTGCAATTGACTCATATGACAACAAAAATATTCAGCGCTTTGTTCCCGGAAACAAAGAAAATTTTGAAAAAACTGAAACCTGTGTGAAACAAACACACAAACAAAGAATGGGCCGGGCACACAGCTAAAACAGTAGAATATTTTCAACAATAGATTGTATTTTGGCGCTAATAGCGCGCAAATAGTCTTGTTTGTTGTTTTGTTGTCGCTTTGATATTGCCGCCAAAATACCCGCTCGTCGCAAAAATGCAAAACTTATAATTGGGTATAAAGTTATTATTGACCAGTAACAATGATTATGACTTATGCACAGACTTTATTTTCCTTTCAGCAAGCAAAAAGCTCAAATTTCAACTATATTTTTCGGTCAAGCACTTTCTGTTTAGTTTGTTGTTATGCTTTTGCGTGAATAGTGGATGTGAAACTTTAAAACTTGATATACCGGCAGTCGGCACATAAATGTGCTTTCTTTCTGTTGCTATTTGTTGTTTTGTTTTGCAGAAAAACGTGGCTTTTACGGTTCCACAGCTGAAAAATTTACAGCCCCCACTGTCAAAGTCTTGTAACACTATACAGCCATAAAATCTCGAGTCCAGTTTGCGGAAATACAGACCTTTGTTTAAAGGTGAATGATTTTCGAAGATTATCGACTTGGCTTTCTTACGTTAGTCTTTAAAAGCTGGAACAGCAAAAGCATCGATCAAAGTTAGTTTATAGTGTACACAATAAATTCCGATCTGAAATTAGCTAATAAAAACAAACAGTAGGGGTGCTAAAATATTTGTTCGTGCATAACATGTAACAGACTGGCTGTAACTTCACGGTTTGAAGTGTTAGAGAATAAACGTTGCAGTTTGTGAAAGTGGTTATACCAGTGGAATGAGATGTATCGAAAAACAATGGTTCTAAGAAAACAAAACCAAAACTTTTTGTTTCGTTTTATGCTTCATTGGCAGCGTCAGTTTTCTTTTGGCCCTAAAACAACTTGTCCTCAACACTTGAACAGAACAGCCAGCACTAAACATTTGAATAAATTTTCCCGCATTAAAAACCGGTGATATCACATATAAAATGCAGTTGCGCGCGCTGACCATATGAACTATATCGCCCATTCCGATTACAGAAAAAATCACCATGCGTCGCTTTTTCCGGAGAATTTTTTTTTTTGTACATGAACACTCACATGTTGCGTAAATTTGCATTTGAGAGCATTTAAGAGCACTGAATTTTTAAGTTTCTACTGTATGGTAGAGAATAAACGTTGCAGTTTGTGAAAGTGGTTATACCAGTGGAATGAGATGTATCGAAAAACAATGGTTCTAAGAAAACAAAACTGGACTCTTGGAAAACCCTTGTCCCAAGTGAGGTTTCACTGAAATATCCTATAAAGCCCCCCATTACAGAAAAATCATCATGGCTGAATTTTTAAGCCACTATATCTCTCTATCCCCCCCCCCCCCCCAAAAATACACCCCCACCCCCTCGACAAGTTTCCAAATAATCCCCCCCAAAAAAATCCCCCATGGGGGATTATTGAAACCTGTTTGAAACACATACCCAGCGAATTCAGTGGCTGGTTGCAGTGAAAATGATGAAATTGTGCTACCAAAGGCCCCAAATGGATGAGTTAATGGTAATTTCATCACAAAAGGCTGTTGTAAAAGGAAATTTCTATGTAGAGTAGAAGTTTCTGCGACTTCCTTCCTGCCATGGAAGGTATTTTTGCCATTTTGCCCACCCCTAAAAATGGTTTCCAAATAAACCCCCCCCCCAAAAATAAAGCCCCCCCCCAAAAATAAACCCCCACCCCCAGAAGTCGCTGAAGAAATAAACCCCCATGGGGGTTTATTAGAGGTAATACGGTACACGAATTGGTGGTACACGCAAAAAATATGTCCCATCTCGTGTCTCGTGTCCTGTCCCGCGTCATGTCCTGTCCAGCCACGTGTTAAAAAATTGCAAATGCTAAAATTGCTAAAATCGATTGGAAAATGCTACCAGAAAAATCACCGGTTAGTTATTCGGCATTTTGAGCAATTTTGTTCGGGACGGGACATGACACGAGACAAGTGGCGGGACAGGACACGGAGCAGGAGTTGGAGCATTTCTCGCGTGCTATTCAAAGCCTAAATATTTAAACCGAACTTTTCGACCACTTTTCATGCTTTTAAACTTGAACCGATCAAAACGAAACACGCTAAAGTTGATTGTCCTGAAACCCACATTCAGCAAATCAGGAATCTCAGAAAACAAAACTAAAGGTTCCTTCGTTGCAAAAACATGTGGAAACGCATTTGCGACTAACGAGACGCGCCGAGGCGACTCACAGAGGAGGTTAGCAGACACGTAATCAGAGCGCAGAAGTGACGCTGAACGGGGCAATGTAAAACATCGTTTTAAGGGGTGGTCGTGGTGTGACGGACAACAGGGTCAGCGTCATATCAGCACAACATACAGAGAAAGTCAAAAAGACAAAAAGCCTCCATTACCAAAAGGACACGCGACGAACTACACGTAACAAACAGCATTAATTCCACTCAGTTGCTTGCTGTGTTGTCTGCTGAAACAGAGAGTCGCGAAAACTCGCAACAACCGGTGGCGAAACAGAACAGCTCTTTGAAAAAATCAGTGTGTGAAATAATGTAAGAGTGCAACAGTGCCACCTTTAAAAGTCCTAACTCCAAACTCAATCTCCTGCACACAGACGTCATATCCAAAGCAAAGACTTTCTTCTTTTTGCCTCAAACGATGCTTCAAAAGTTGTGTGTTTGTAGCGATTTTGAGCATATAAAATTTTTGCGTCGTTTTTTATTCCCACATTTTTCACCAACCCTATTTGCTGTGCAGAACACGGACTAAAAAGACGCGTTTTCTTCCTATTTTTTCTTAAATGTTGTCGCCAGATTTTCGAAATCTATAATACTAAGATAGTAAGAAAGTTTGTTTGATTGTTTGTCCGCAGCTTTTTGCTATATATAGATCATCTGTAGCTTCACTCCAGTTTTTATTCATGGTTCATGTGAACTGTTTTTCAATCTCTGTTCTGTGAAAAGTCAAAAAATCATCATAATTCCCATACAATAAAATATTAGGTTATGATCGACAACTTTGATTTGGCTGCTGCTGCTGTTTGCCATCATATCTACATCAATCGAATTACTAACGAGCATGGATTGTTGATAAACAAATAGGCTAAATAGGTTCCACTGCAAAAAGATTGCAGCATCAACAAAGACGTGGCCATGATCGATAGCGAATCAGTGGAACGGTCCAATCGATCATGGCGTAGCGGTAGAACTTCGGCCTACAGTTCTGTAGGTACCCGGTTCGAACCTCGCTGTGGACAAGACATACTCGTGGAAAATTAGAGTGACCAACAAACATCTGATGGTCTATTCCCTCCTGAGCCGAGGGTAAAATTGGGCTCGGGGCAGTAATTGCCCGTCTCCGCCGGAGTTTGGTACCTTCGGGTTTCCGGAACCGGCGCGCGTAATTAAAAAAAAGATCAATTTTGAACGGGATGATTGTTGATGATCCTGAAGATTGATTTCTGTTATACTGAACAGGAATTTCAGCGGAATGTAACTGACTAATACCAGATTGCTTTTCAATTTTTTAAATATTTTAAACGGGGATCGGACTATCGGTTGATTGTTGCTGATGAAACAGCATTGTTTTTTTCATGTTTTGAACGGAAGTAGTAGCAGTTGCACGATAAGCGACGAACGGAAAGATAATGAAACAAGATGGATGTTTGATACTTTGAACTGGAATGGCTGTTAATTGTCGCTTTTAAAAAAGATTGTTTTTTGATACTTTAAACGGGAATGACACCGAAATGCAACTGATCAAAGAAGACTGATACGATAATTAAGCGACATAAAGAAGCTAATAAAAAAATTGATTTTACAAATGGGAATGGCAGTTGTTTGTTGCTGATTAAAAAGATTGCTTTTTCTATATTAAACGGGTTGTATTGCTTGCTGATCAAAGATTATTACATTGAATTATTCAAAGATTGAATTGAAAAGCAGGTTCTGATTAAAATGACAGGCAAATTTTTGAAAATTCGGCAAAAAAATCTGTTGCTTTTATCGATGCTGAAACCAGCGTTAACCAAACCACACAGTAACAAGTGCTGTCGTGACTAAATCAGTTTATGATCGAAAGCAATAAATTCAGCAAAAGCACGGTTGACAAAAAAACTGTTTTCAAAAAGAAACTGAAAATGCTGCGATTTTCAAAAGGTATAAAGCATCGACGGCTACAAATTGCTTTGAAAATGAACGATCATTGCATGGTAAATGAACAAAATTCGCTTGAAGCAGCTCAAAATCATAATCCAGTGCGTTTTTAGTCCGGGACGTGGCACAGGTCAAAAGGCCAAAATCCACAAAAATAATAACTGTATTTTGTCAGTTAACCGTGCCGTAGGCACGGGTTATCTGCTAGTCTTTCCTATTTCAGGAACGATTTAAAAAACAAAAAAGTTTAAGCCGGGACTTACAAAGCCGCAAAGTTTTTTCCTTGAAAACGCAGAAAGATCAGCGCACCAACGGCAAAATGTCTGCAGACAAGAATGAGTGACAAGAAATGAATTTACGTTTTACGGAGGCAGACAGAAGCGCTTCTCCTCTAGTTTTCAACGTACAAATTCGTAGTGTTCATCATCAAGAATGTAGTGGAAAATCACCAAACGCGGTTTGTGTGAAAAAAACCAGGACAAATAACTGCTGATTATTTCTCACTTGAATTACATCGAAAAAAAGCGCGAACGGCAACAGCTTTTCATTTTTAGTTCCTGTTGTTCTGTTGTTTCAAATGCGGCAAAGCAAAAGTTGGGTTATTTTAGTTTTAAAAATAAAAAATATTCACCAAATGATGCAAAATAATAAATTAACCAGAAACCACATTTGAATGTTCAACTCTTCAGATGCTTGCAGTAGATGTCACGCCAAATTTGCACAAAATGAGCGTAAGGTAATGATTTCTAAAAACAGCAAACCTTTTTCACTGCCCGTCGTCGCCTCCGGTGGTTCGTTACTCTGATTTGAGAAACGTGGCCTAGCGTCGTCATTTGCGCATTCCCGGAACGCGCTCGGGTATTGCGGCTCTGGTGCACGAGCATACTTGTCCGGCGCAAATGAGCTTGACGACTGCGGTTGCGGCTGCTGCTGCGGCATCGAATTCCCCGAGCCACCGAAATTCACTTGTTCCGGCCGTGAAACGCCACCAGCCGAAAGTGGTTGATGAGACGACGACGGCCACCGCAAATCGTCTGAAACTGAGATGAAAACAATGTCAAACGGTCCATCATCCAATCACAGAACATCAGCAAACCTGGCCGAAACAAGCAAAAACCGAATAAGAAAACCAGCGCAGCGCAACTGGCCAGCCATCGCACGCACCAGGCTTATCCATGGGCAGCGTCGACGTTGTGGGACTGATCGGTCGACTGCTCCTCTGACTCAACGACAGTGAACTCATTTCGTCAGCGCCCGTGTAGCCACTCGACTCTCGAGTGGGCGCCGAATACATCGCACTGTACGCAACGCCGCGGTCTTCGTCCGTCGTTGTTGTTGTTCGTGACTCTGCATCGACGTCGATTCTAAAGTGTGACAGTTGTAAAACGGTTTTAGTGGTTTTTTTTTATATTCGACTTCACTACGAGCTACCACAAAGGATTTCTCGCACGATAGACCAAATCAGTTACGATCCCAATACGAACGAACGAACGAACGAACAAACGAACGAACGAACGAACGAAAGAACTAACAGTGATTTTGGCGATGTTTTAAATCTGTTCTTGTCGGGTTTGTGAACAATAATCAGAAAGCGTTGCTTTACCCGCACAATTGAGTGGTGGATTTGACGACTGAAAACTTCGATTTGTTTCTACGACTGAAAATTCAGATTTCCTATTGGTAAAAAAACGTTTTTTTTTTATTTTTGGTGTAAAACGGATAAAAAACGGTTACTTTTTATGAAAAAACCGGTTTTGTCGTGCCATCCCTACTACTCTGCAAGAAAAAAACCTGTACACAAATTTATTTTTAATATTTATTGATAGTAAAACTGGTAAATTTAGTAGCAGAATTAGTAACGGAATCTCGGTGAGTTAGATCGCAACCAATCAGTGATAGAACGCGCATATGCACTCAACCGACAATGAACAGAAGAAATCACCAACGTTCCAGTCGCAAGTGATGGATGATCACTGATGACAGATCCCCCGATTAAGCCTCCAGACAAAGGATGCTCGACCAGTGGCGAGCACAGCTCGTCTGTTGCAGCTTTCGAGTGACTAGATCCAACCGAATATTGATCTTCCGACATTGCATTCCGTTGCGGCATCACCCATCTGCATTTGGTTATGTATAGTTAAAACTTCTGTGGCGCAGATTATTTTACGAATACATTTTTTCTGATTGTAATGCAATGTTTAACTTGTTATATAGGGTGATCAAACAAAATTGTTTAAAAAACTATTCCAAAAAATGGTATTCAAAACGAAGTAACAACATTTTGAGAAGAAATTTACAGCAACAAAGAACTTGCGTTGCCGCTTGTTGTGTTAAATTTCCAGCTAATACGGTCAACGCTATCAGTCAAGCCAACCGCACAATTAAAACCTTCACGCAGAAAAACACGCACTGCGCCTGCTACACAAGTAAAACTGCACTGCATCCTGCGCTGCATATCTAAAAAATACAGTCAGCTTTAGCCATTTTTGAAATATGCAGTGCAGGATGCAGTGCGTGCAGTTTCAAATTCAATGCAAATGCAAAGGGCAGTTTGCAATGCAGGATGTATGCAGAATGCAGTGCAGGCGATTTTGCAGTGCATGATGCAGCGCATGATTCTTCTTTTCTGCGTGTTCAATTTCGCGAACTGTGTGCTCGTGTGCTGCTTTTAACACCGTGCACAATGTCAACTTTTTAGGATCTTTGTAAACCTCATTATCTAGGAATTTTGAACAGTTAAACCGTAAATTCAGAGCTCTCTCCACGTGAACTTTTGTGCAGAGGCTTGCAAAAACATGATTTATGTCAAAAAACGGTGAATCAACCCATCGAGTTCCGTCTGCACTTCCGTTATTCTCTATTCAAGCTTTGTTCAGATGAAGTTTATAAAAGAATAAACTTTAAAACAGACAACAAAATACTGTAGTCAAGATTTGTAACCATAAAAAAAACCAATGTGGTCGGGCATCAAAACGGGTGCGTTTTCTCATAACACAGCACCACCACTGATGTCGCAGGCGCGTCACACATGCAAAATCGAACATTTCAATTGTTTGTTACACTGTGATAAATAGAATTGACCGTTTTAGCTGAAACAGCAAATGGCAACGCAAGCTCTTTCATTGCTGCAAGTTTCACATCAAGATGTTGGTTCAGTTCTGAAATTCGCCACAGTTTTTGACAGATTACAATGTATCATTCTTGCATTTGCCTTGTGGCAAGACCAAAAGAGAACAGATTTCATCAACGTTTCAAAGCTCATAAAACTGTAACCTTGACGTATCGGATGAGGACGTGTTCGTTGATTCAGCCATTAGCTTGCTGACCACAGCTTTTTGTGGTTTCGGCGGCGGAGACGGTGGCTTTGGTTTGCTTTTCCTCGGTTTCGCTTGTGGTGGTCCGTGCGGCTGTTCTATCGGTTTGCCAGTGGTGGTTTCTTGGGAAACGTGATGAACTTTAGCAATTGCTTCGCAGCTGTTTTGCTCCGATTGTTGAAAATCAACGTGCAGACGGGGACTAGCGACCGGTGTAACGCTACCTTCGTCTGAAAAAAGAAAACAAATACAGTCGGACTCTAAATTTTACGGAATCAGCTGAGCCGTTGGTGGTCACGTGATGCATGCGTTCTGTGCAGAAATTGCTGTGGGGCGGAGTTTGGTTTGCACAGAAAGCATGCATCACGTGATCACCAACCATTCAGCTGATTCCCTTTAATTAGAGTTCGACTGTAAGTAAAATCACATTTATAAATAGAAGAAATGCAGAAAAAAGCTCAGTTTTCTGATCGTGTGTGACATAAAATTTTGCTTTCACAATGTAAAGTAACCAGATTCACAACAACAGAGTGCTTTTCAGAACAAACCATTCAAAATTCAACTGTTTTAGTGCGACATGAGGGATATATAAAAATATTGTACGCAAATGCTGAGGCTGAAGCACGGTAAATTTCAACAATAAAAAAAACTTGAGATACACAGCGAGCAGAAACCAGTCGAAAAGTTGACAAAGCGCGAACGCATCATATTGACTTCTAACATTCGAATTTATTTGCGTTACGAGTTTTTCCGAGCATTTCTAGCCACACGCACATAGGCTTTTTGCCTTTGCGTCTGGCATCCAAACGAGTAAAAAGTAACCCAATAAGCAGCAGCTTTAGGGTGCATTCATTGTGTGTGCATATATCCGAAATGTTCGAAACTTTCCGAGTGAAATCCGAAAAGTGTATGTGTTGATTAAAAATCACATGGGAATTTCAATACTCAGTTGATCTGAGAAGTATGTAGAGAGTAAATCATAATAATTCAAAACGGAGTGTGGTAGACAGACAGTAATAGAATCATAATAGTAACTGATTCCAAGAAATGTTTTTAAAAAATACAGGGTGGGCCAAAAAAAGGTTCCATTTTCAAACTGCTGTCACTGGCTGGTGTTTTAATATTATGAGCTGAAATTTTCAGCACAGATAAAACATGTGTTGCCATTTTACTGACAAAAATTTTTTTTCGATATATAATTCCTAGCGCTCACTGTGGCAGATTTTCTAAAAAGCTCGAAAAATCAACAAATTGACTGAAATGAGTGCAAGAAAAAATTAGTATCAAGATGCGTGATTCAATTTTGAAACTGTTGCGAAGGTGACAAATTGGTCTTTTTGGATACCCGTGATAGTTCAAATCATGTGCTCAGAGTGGAAAGGTCTCACACTTGAATTGCATTTGAGCACCTCGAGCGAAATTCTGATGTTTCACAACGGACTCGAGTCAGCAGCCATGCGACTGCGACAGAAAGAATTGTTCAGTTGCTTTTTGTTTTCTGTGTTGCTCTGTCTGTTAATTTGTTTTTTTTGAAAAGTTTTTCTGCGGTTTGAATAAAAACAGTGTTTCAGTTTGTTTTCTGCAGTTTCGTCATGGTTAAGTGGACAGCAGAACAACGGGTCTGGTGTGCTATCTGGTGGGAGCAATCTGAAAGTTTTTCTGCAGTGACTCGCCAGTTTCGCGTAAAATTCCATCCAACCGCTGCTGGACGACAAACCTTGATGATGATTTGGATGTCTATGAGCAATGATTCGTTGTTAAATTCTTGGTTAAAAATCCGTTTTTTTGAAAATTTGGGAATTTTTAAACATTGTGCTGTAAAACTGAATCTACTTGACCAAACTGGATAAAAATTTTGTCAGAAAAATGGCATCACATGTTTTATCAATGCTGAAAATTTCAGCTCATAATATTGAAATACCAGCCAATGACAGCAGTTTGAAAATGGAACCTTTTTTTTGGCTCACCCTGTAGATGGCTCGCTTTGTGAAATGTGTGTCTAGATGAGTTGTCCTTTTAAGCTTATCTTGCATAAAAATATTCATGTTATCAAGCGATAACGATGTAAAATTCAATTTTCAATGGTGTAAAAATGTTCAACTTTATCACATGACATGCGTTGAAAACAACGTGTCAAACAACTACGGTTTAACCTCTGAAACCTTAAGCAACAATGATTCGATGCCTTTGTTTACGGGAAATAGTTCGGAATCTAACCCCGAGTGGGCGCGGTCGGTGTTGCGGCGCCAGTCCTGTCGCAATTCGCATGTTTGCCTGCACTCGGCTGCCATGTGTGCTCTGAAGACGTTCTAGGGCGTGGGCGTCCAAATCCACCGTCACTGAAACTACCCGGAGATGTTTGGCTAATCTCGCTCTGATTATTCCTTGCAGGCGAATGCGGCACACTTCTGAAATGGAATAGAAAAAAACAGTTAATGGTGATCGAAGAACAGAATATAAAACTTTCTTTCGTCTGATAAAAAGACAATAAAAACAACGGATCGTTTGTGGTAAATCGCTCAGAGACTTGACAATAAACACAAGTTGACAAAACAATTTCTACCGTTGCTCATTTGATGCGTTAAACGGTGAGAAAACTGGCGGGTAGTAGGGCACTGAAGTAGCGCGCGTCGGACTGAACCCGCGACACACGTTGCTGGCCGTGACTGAACCGCCAAGGTTGAATGAGACTGGGGCCCAACTTCGCCGACTGCCTGCTTCACCAGCGCTGGCCGACTCTGCACCTTCATGTACAGGATGATCCAAAAACGTCAACAAAATAAACGGCTGATGTCAGCAACTGGATGCTTGAAATCAAGCTAAAATTTCAACCACATCAATTCTACAGTGGCGGCCAAAAGTTTGGAAACCCCTGCGTGCGCTGCATATCGCGCATTTTTGCGTTATTACTACGCACATAAGCAAATATTTTTGATTTTTGGAACACGCAATTGTTGTGTTCATAAAAACAAAGCTAGCATGTGTTGGGGAGAGACGCACAATAAAAGCACGCATGTACCACCACACGCACGCGCGCATGGGGGTTTCCAAACTTTTGGCCGCCACTGTATACCTAAACGTTTGGTGCAGTAAAATTTCATTTAATAGCAAACAATTAATTCAGTTGACACAACGCAACTTGAAACTCTATTTTCAAGACTTCAGGAAACTTGCAGTGAGTGGAGTGCCAATTAAAGCAATTTTTTAGTTTAAGTTTTGTTGCATTCCATCTCACTGACAACAAAGAGAGATTTTTAAACTCATCGTTTTTTTGTTCAAACAACCTTACAAGAACAGATCGAAAATGCGAAAACGATTTTTCAATTGTAAGATCTGCTGTGATCATTTTGAATAACAATTTTACTCTTCTAACAAACGCGCTGGTAACGAATTTATTTGGCAAGATTTTTAGCTTCTCCTCCAAACTATCAATTCAGTGGCTAAACGAGCCGCTTTCTTGACAATTTTTTAAAGCTAGTAGTTATTTTTAATGATAATTACTGTAACACCTGGTTAAAAACTAAAATTTGAAAACACTGACTAACGTTGAACTGAAGTGGTAGCCGATGGTGTCAGAGCTCGCGTTCGCTGGTGGATTTCGGACAACATCGTGGGTGGTTCGCTGAGAAGACGTTGTGGCTCTTGATAACTGAACGGCTTTGGAGCGTATCGACTAAGATCTATAAATAGCATTTCCTTGATTAGCAAAAAACGTTAAGCGGGTTTTGGTGATAATCAAACGCAACCAAAGAAAGACACCAACCTGTAGACAGCCAGCCTGCGGTGGTTGAAATTGGAAGTGATGGATTTGAAGCATTCAGAAGTCTGCTTTGGTTTTGAGCAGAAGACTGTTGAAACATGAAGCCAAATGGAGATACATCTCTTTTGTTCATGATATTCTCGGAAGAAAGGTGATGAAGTGTTTGAGGTTCCGGATCCGGTTGCCTTTTAATAGCGGACAGATCTCGCTCTCTGGGGCTTGTACTTTCTTTGAATAGCTGAGTTTTACGATGACCCGTTTCGCCTTGGGTAACGACGGTTTCTGCTTTTGGTTGTTCTGTGACGATCCGTTGCTTCATTGGCTGCTGATGGTTAGATGCCCCTCCACTGAAAAAATAACAAGAGTCGAATCTCTTAACAATCGGTTGCTAAAAAAAGCAGCAAACTACCGATATGGAATTCTTCTGACAGTGTCTGTGTTTGCGTCGGCTATTGTTGGTTGCCGGTTGGCTGCAGTATTGATGGCCTCATTGTGATCAATGTCCAATAGCCACCCAAACACTTTGTTGCAGACATAATAAAAAGCTAGACTGCCCATGTTTCAAATGATTCAGCTTCAATAACAATATGGTACTGCGACGTTCACACAAATTTGCATCTCTCGTTTTATCCGTTGTTGTTGTTGTTTAATAAGTTGTTTAAAACAAGTTGTTTAATCCGGATTGTTTAAGAGTATATGTTTTAAGAATGTTGTTCGTTAGATAATTTTTCTCCGAATACAGGAGAATATGTGTCGTTGCATGCTTTGTTAAGTTTTCCGGTCAAAAACTCGGCAAAGATAGCTGAAAACAAAAAAGGGTTGTTGAATATTGAACAGTAGCTAAAGTGTCGTATTTGTTTCTGCGTTTTTCTGATGGTGCAAGCTGACGGTTAGAATTCATGTCTGTTTATTTAGCTTTCAGATGAAACATGCTGTGCACGATTTTATTGATCAGACCCAAAATTTGGTTTTAAAATTGAATTTTCAAACGACAAACTAGCTGTTTTGTGGGCTGGCTGTGCTTGGTGTTGCACACACTAGGGTTGGTAAAAAACCGGTTTTTTATATTGCCAAGAAAAAAAACCGGTTTCTTTTCCGTTTTAAAACCGTTTTAAAACCATAAAAAACCGAATGCCTCCCAGCTCCTAAACTTTCCAGAACTTGGCATCTTAATCTTGAATTCAAAATAGGAAATACATCAAAATTAGTGATTTTGAGCAGCGTAAAATGCTGTTTTCGGGCATACAACCGACCCAATTTGCTATTTTTGCCACCCAATGCCACCCATTTTTTTGTTTCAAATCAAATCAATTTCGATTTTATTCGTTTCCTGCACGTTCAATAAACTGAAAACAACGACTGGGCAGTGACCGTGTGGTGTCGGGAGCGGGGAGGGACGGTTGCAAGGAGACCGGATAGCTGACCCCGATTAGGGGGCGAGATTTGCAGAACTGCAAAGTGAAACCGATAGCGGATTGCGTTCGAAAAATAACATTTCATCAGTTACCCTTTGCAAATCGACAACATCATCAGTCAGTCTGCATATGCACTTAGTTCAGCAGTCACCTTGTCTTAATCGTATTTCACTTGACCCTTGCCACAAAAGCTTCTGCAAAATGATGCTTCACCAGTTCAGTTCGACACAGTTCACTGCACCGCTTTTTCAAAAATATTATTTTACATTTTATCAATCAAACGAAGAATTGTGATTTTTGACCACGAAGTTTGAAAATTTTTAAGGTAAAAAACCGGTTCTTTATTTTTCCAAGAAAAAAAACTGAAAAAAACGGTTTTAAAACGGAAAAGAAACCGGGTTTTTTTCCTGTGCCAACCCTAGCACACACTATTTGACATGCACAGAAATATCCTCGTTCTTGTTTTTTAGTTCTTTGTTCCTGTTAAGTCTATTCAATTTCCGATTTCATGGTTTCGCTCTGTTGTACTTTTACGGCCTCATGTGTCTCGTTCCCCTAATTTATCACGCACAATAATATTTCAACGTACACCGTTCCACAAATAAAAGCTGTTTCAACGCCAAGCAAAACAAGTCAAAGTTTGTTTTTCTCAATGAAATTAAAAATATGGATAGTGCACCTACAATCTATCCTGGTCATCTTAACATTTTGCGTTTTCTTAGCCCCCTTGAAACAATGAGTGGCTTTACACACCCCGTGCCATTGTTATTTACATTTATATTATTAGCAGATTCCTTCCTTCAACCTTTTTAACAAAACATAGAAACCCGTTGTGTGTTGCGCTTTTTATGCACCATAAGAAAGCTCAGATTTTTAGTTCGCTATTCACGAAGCGCCCTGTGCCAATAGCGTTACACACACATACATTGATTATGTTGTGAGTGTTTTTGACCGCACTGCAAAACACTACATTATTCTTAAGCTGGGCTAGCAGTTCTGAAGGGCAGTGTTCCTTCCTTATGACTTTAAATCGCGTGAATGCAGCTGTATAATCTTCGCAGACATAATATCTCTAGCTACAATATGCCAGCGTTGCACACAGGCACGCTCAGCTTCTGGAAAGCTATCAGCACCGGCATGTTGAAGCCTGAATCAACACAATTGTGTATTTTGTAGACACACCATATTTAGTCACGCAAAAATGTCTCGTCAAAAGAACGTTCGAAAAACCTTCGCACATAGTTCATTTTTTTGCGTATGGACCAGCACAGAACCAAAAACCTGCATTCCGAAGAGGGATACACTTGTTTTTGCAGATTTTTTGTTTTCAAGCGGTGGAAGGGGTTGGTCTGGTGGGTGGTGACAGTGCCGCGTCCAATTTTTTGAAACCAATGGCTTACTACAGGACATAATGTGACAAGAAAAGATTTTTGATTGCAAAACGCATAACTGACCGCTTTACGGTAATCCTCAAAACGCCACTTGTTCTCTTGACTGCTCTTTGTGCGTCCACCACCGCCGTCGCTCCATGCACCGGCTTGCCGTTCACATTTGACACAATATCCCCAATTTTCAGTCCTTCTTGCGCGGCACGACCGATTTGACTGACCTGAAACTAGCAAAAATAAACAATCTCAGTCCAAAATAGGATAAAATGAAACAAGCAATTAATAAAGCAGAAGGTCAGATGGCCACCATATCTGTTCGGAAACTCAGTGTTGTAATGGCTGAAAATTCAATGTTCATAAAGTTCAAACTTATTTAACAAACGTTGATGTTGTAATGCGATGCTGTGGCATCAAACCAGTTTCTACCATGAAGTCAATGTATGAGACAATCAACAATATCACGCATCACGCACGCATTTACTAGCTGAGAAAGTAAACGAATGTAAAAAGAACAGACAAAACAATTAATTCATCGACCTGATCGACGAAATTCAAATTGAAATATTCCTATACATCCGCAAAGTTTTTCTCAATGGGAAAAGGAAGAGCAAACGATAGCAGCATGCACAGGTCCAGACCAATCAAGCCAGAAGCGAAGAAAAGTTGTTGCAATAAAATTCTGGATTAGTTGTGACTCGTTTGCATTAAGCCCTGTTCTGAAACAAAAAGGTTGAGGGAGCTGAGGCTGTTTCTGATAATTGATGCAATTTGCACACTTTTTTGATGCGAAATCCGCTTAAAAGATGAAGTCCCCCCCAAAAATCTCACCGCCAAATCAAACAAAAAAAATGAAGTTGACATTGCCATAAAATCCAACAAAATCCAAAACGTTGAAAACGAGTCCACAAAAATGATTCCAACCTGCGTCAGCATTGGTTTTCCATTGACGTCGCTGATGCGAAGACCCCATGGTGGCCCACCAACCAGTGTGGCCGAGAAATCTTCGGTGGCAGTTCCTTCAGCGGGTGTTGCGACGTTCAGCATTGTGATCACCATTCTTCAGTTCGCTTGCCGCCGTCGTCACGGGTTGGTGGGCAGATCAAAAGCAATTTTTTTGAACCGCACGCAGCTAAAACGTAACAAAACGTGAAAAACTTGAAACAACCTGCTATAACAACGTCTGCGATGTTTTGGACTTTCGATAGTTGTGTGAAAAATTAGCACGTTATGTTCGGAAGGATTGCAGAGTTATCGCCCATCAGAAAGAACAAAAAGCACGAATGGAAGAACAGAAACCGTCGACTATGAGAGAAGTGCAACCGTGATACTATTAGTGCAACCGTGATACTATTATTAAAAGTATACGCATTATGTGCCGCAGCGGTGACCTTGTCCTATTACAAAGGAAAGAAAAAAAATCAAAAACTGAATTGATCATTTGCACGCACCTTATCAAAAAGGCTTGGCTTTATGATTAGGATTAGGTTAGGACTCATTGCAAGCAACCTTTAATCAAAAACAGCAGCTAAAGTGCGCGGGGGGGGGGTGGGAGGTGCCGAAAGCCGAAAATCCTGCCCGTGCACGGGCAGATACCCGTGTACCCCCTGCCCTCCCCCCCTTTACCTCGACACTGCTACTAGACTCCCCCTACCCCCCTCCGCGAGAAAACACGGGATCGCACCCTCCTAGAGATGTAAGGGTCAAAAAAAAAATTTTTTTTTTAATTTTTTTTTAAAAAAAAGTAAAAAAAATGAGCATTTTTTTTTATTTTTTTTATTAAAAATTTTTGAAATTTTTTCTTTAATGTGCCCTGAAAATGCCGTTTTTGGCATAATTTTTCGAAAGTTCAACAAAAATTTTCTTTGACTTTACCTTGTCACTTAGTCTTCAACGCTGCAGGTGGTATTCTGGATTGATTTATCGACTGTTTTCAGCCTTGGTGAGTGATGATCGACTCGCGCATTGAAGTACTTGAGCGTCGCAAAGGCTAGTTCAACAAATTCCGATGTCGCTAAGGTGAGATAGAAGCAGAGAACTCACATTTACGCATCGTTTTTCAGGATCTCGAAAGGTGGAAATTGCACTGTCTGCCACTGCAAGCGTAACTTCGTTGGTTGCTCGTTGCTGTTTCGCCTCGTGTCGTCAGCGTGATCACACCGGTTTGTTGTGGAACTTGTTTCCATGTTATTTGAGGTGAATTGAGAGGCAAAACACGAGACGTGATGTCGTCGGTGGGAAAATGGGGTCGCCGAAACCAAGTCTGAAATTTTCACCCTCCTCCCATATGAGTGGGGGTCATATGGTAAGTCGGTGGCTCCTCAGATGGTGATATTCGGACTCCCTGAAAAATTCTGAACAACTTTCATTTTTTAAAAAAAAAATTTAAAAAAAAAAAAAATTTTTTTTAAAAAAAGAAAAAAAATAGAAATTTTTTTTTTCTTGACATCTCTACACCCTCCCCCCCACGGTGGTCAATCTCATTTAAATTTTTCACAAAAATATGTCGCAAAGGTTGGCTTAGCATTTCCGATGCAGATAAGGTGACGATTCGCCTCGCAATCAGTACCGTGGGCCCAAAAAAAATTTCGAGGGGGGGGTATGGTACCGTGGGGGGGGGGGTGCCGACCAAAAAGTGAGGGGGGGGGGGTCCAACCTATGGTAACGTGGGACCCCCACCAGGGGGGTCCCATGGGGGGGGGGCATTTGTACAAAATTTTCTGTGGGGGGGGTCCACCCCCCCCCCCCCCCCCCCCCCCGGAAATTTTTTCGCTCAAATTTGAAAGGAAAAACGCTAAATTTTGCTGCAAAATCTTTGAAATAACACTGACGATGGTCAAGTTATCATATATTCAGCTTATATTATGGACTTTATAGACAAAAAATCATGATTTTCGAAAAAAAATTTAGGGTGGCCAGAAAATTTTGGGGGGGGGGGGGGGCCGCCAGACAAAATTTCCGGGGGGGGGGGGGGGGGGGGGTGTCGGCCAAATTTTCGCGGGGGGGGGTACGATGGGGGGGGGGGTGCCCGGTTTTAGGGGGGGGGGGTGGCACGGTGCCCCCCCCCCCCCCCCCCCACCCGACGGTCTCGGGTGCTCTGGGGGGGGTGTTGGGGGCCCCCCCCCCCCCCCCCCCCCCGCCCACGGTACATCTCGCAATCTAAATTTGAGCGTCCGAGCTGCTCCGTTTGCAAGCGTTACGTTGTCTGGTTGCTGTTTCGTGTACTGCCGTCGCGACACATCATCAGAATTGATCGAATTTCAAGCCGGTATGTGAATTTTCACTTGGGCTGGAGACAATTAGTGACGTTATGGGGGTCAAAACACAAGAAGCAGTACCGAAGACGAGGGGGGGTGGGGGGTACGGTACACACCCCCCCAGAGCACCCGAGACCTCCGCGTGGGGGGGGGGGTGGGGGTAGGGTTAGGGGAAAAAAAATCCGGATTTTTTTTAAATTAAAAAAAAAAAATTTTTAATTTTTTTTTACAAGTTAGGTTTGTTCGAAGCGTCTCGTCGAGCTGAGTTCATCTAGACTATTTTCAGAACGATCTGGAAAACTATAAGAGCGAAAATCGTGTTTTATTGAAATTATGTCCATTTCATAGAGGGAAAGTTGCATTTTCAACAGTAAAACAGGACAATTTTCGACGTGTACTTGAATATTGAACCGTTCTTAGTTGTTCCTCTTTAGAAAATTACCAAAATTTGACTGTGTTCAAAAATTCCTGTTTGCTGTAGCTAAGTCGGCAACCCCTGTCGACCCGGTCGCCCCCCCCCCCAAGACACTTACTTTCAGGTTCAACCAGCCATGCTATCTGCCACATGGCGAGAGCCCACTCTTCAAATCATCGTATCGAAAACACGTACCATGATTTCGCGATCACGTTGCGGGCAACTGACAGACGCAAGTTTAACACGTTAGTTTAGCTCAGCACGCAAGTTTTAACATGTGGCCATGTTATCGGGTATCTGAAAAACGGTCGTGTGATGTGGTATTAACCAACATCCCCGCTCCAATTGTTTAACAATATATCGCACAACTCCATTGTAGACCTATAACGTACGCCAATCAACAAGATATCATGTTCATCTCATGGCCTACCGACTGAAAAAACATATTCTAAGTTGCAAGAAAACGATTTCTGAAACGATATTTCAATTCAGTTAAGTCATTTCAACGCTAAAAATTGACTCTAGAAATCATCCAAATCGAAAAACATGGAGTACGTCGGTCAAAATGACCAAATAATGACATGTACCTAAGCACACAAAGAAGTTGGGAAGAAAATTTGGTTTGAACTTTCAAAAAATTATGCCATAAATCGAATTTTCAGAGCAAAGTAGAAGAAAAATTTTTCAAATTTTTTTTTTAAGTTTGAAAAAAAAATCCAAATTTAAAAAAAAACGAAAAAAAAATAAAAAAAATTTTTTTTTTCAAAGCCCCTAACCCTAGGTGGGGGGGGGGTCACGCGACATCCACCCCCCAAAACCTGACACTGGACCATCCACACCCCCCCCCCCTCGAAATTTTCTAGACACCCCCCCCCCACCCCCCCCCTAGATGGAGACCTAAGTAACAGGGACACCCCCCAAAAATTTTCTCAGACCACCCAAAAATCATGAATTTTTGCTCAAAAATCATGATTTTTTGTCTTTAAAGTCCATAATATAAGCTAAATATATGATAACTTGACATTCTTCATTGTAATTTCAAAGATTCAAAAACTCTCCGAATACCTCTATAACCGAACCCAATCCGTGAATGTTGGGAAATATACTTCTGACTTCTCACATTTATTCTCAGGTGTTCCTCAAGGGAGTGTTTTGGGTCCTATTTTGTTTGCTCTCTTCATAAACGACTTGCCAGAAGTCGTAACAAATTGTTCTGTAGCTATTTATGCAGACGATGTCAAACTGTACAGAGTTGTGGTCTCTGATTCGGACAAAGACCTTTTGCAAGACGATCTGAATTCGATTGAAAATTGGATGAAAGAAAACTGTTTGACTCTTTCACCTAAAAAACCCAAATTCTCCACCTAAATTCAAAAGTCAACCCCAATATTCTTACATTTTACACGGAAAACAAATTTCTGCCGTATCTGAAGTAAAAGATCTTGGGATTTTGATTGACCAAGATCTAAAATTTAGAAACCACATTGAATCGGTGGTAAAAAAGGCAAACTCTGTTTCTGGAGTTATCAAACGTTGTTTCAGAGTAAAAACCACCAAATTTCGTATGCACTTATTCAAAAGCTTGGTTATCCCAAAACTAAACTTCTGTCCTACCGTTTGGTCACCATCTCTTGTTGGGCAATCCAAACTTCTTGAATCAACTCAGCGCTCTTTTACCAAATACCTAAATGGGATAAATTTTGAAGACCCTTACGCCACCCGTCTCACCTCACTTCAACTTCCGCCATTATTGATCAGACGTACATTTTGTGATCTGATAATGGTGTATAAAATTTTGAACCACTTGTGTTTCACTCAAAAAGATTCAAAATTTTTCAATCTTCATCAAAACGATCTTGGAATTAGGGGACATTCCCTGAAACTTGCCACTTCAAGAATTCATTCGTCTCAGAGAGCGAGTTACTGGGCCGTAAGGTCAATTAACATTTGGAACCAACTAGAAAATGACACTGTGACCGCGCCCTCTGTCAAAGTGTTTGGTCATAAGCTCCGCACTGTTGAAATGTCAAAAATTCGTAATCATCTTTGCCATAAATACAGCTCCGTTCTCGGCTAACTAAGAGCCGCTTGCTTTCATTGGCTCTATCTGTCTCTTCGGATGGATATCGCCAGTGCTGCCACATCAAGGTTCGTTGGTTTCGCTTTCATTCGATGTTCAACCGTAATATTGCTAATAGACGTCTTTATCTGCTCAGAGAAATTACTGTTTACTTTGGCACAGTCACACAGAATGGTTTCGCGTGGAAATATGGAATATATGGAAAATGGTTTGGCGATTTTGGAGATGTTGTCACGACGATTTTGTTGTTATTTCGTTCTGTTTGTTTGCTAGGTTTGAGACTGGAGATCTGATCTGTCTGGTTTTTGTAGTCGTAGTTTTCTGATGTTTTACTAGGTAAGAACCAGGCATCATGTGCCGTAGCGCTTTCGTCACTGAATTGTGTTGTGTCTTTGTGTACCACAGCCAATTTGACGTACTGCCGTAATAAATTCCATTGATTGATTGATGATAAAGTCCATAATATAAGCTAAATATATGATAACTTGACATTCTTCATTGTAATTTCAAAGATTTTGCAGCAAAATTTAGCGTTTTTCCTTCAAAATTTGAGCGAAAAAATCTCATGGGTGGGGTGGGGGGTGTGCACCCCCCCAGAAAATTTTCTACAATAGTGCACCCCCCCATGGCCCACGCCTGGGGGGTGTCACTGTACCATGACCAGTACCGTGGGCCCAAACAAATTTTCGAAGGGGGGGGGGGGTATGGTGCCGTGGGGGGGGGGGGGGGGGTGCCGACCAAAACGTGAGGGGGGGGTCCAACCTATGGTAACGTAGGACCCCCCCCCCCCCGGGGTCCCATGGGGGGGTGCATTTTTTTCAAAATTTTCTGTGGGGGGGTCCACCCCCCCCCCCCACCCCCCCCCATGAAATTTTTTCGCTTAAATTTTAAAGGAAAAACGCTAAATTTAGCTGCAAAATCTTTGAAATTACAATGAAGATGGTCAAGTTATCATATATTCAGCTTATATTATAGACTTTATAGACAAAAAATCATGATTATTTTCGAAAAAAAATTTAGGGTGTGCAAAAAATTTTGGGGGGGGGGGTCTCCGCCAGACAAAATGTCAGGGGGGGTGTGGGGGGGGGGTCGGACAAATTTTCGAGGGGGGGGGTCCGATGGGGGGGGGGGGGGTGCCCGGGTTTAGGGGGGGGGGTTGCACGGTGCCCCCCCCACCCCCCCCCACCCGACGGTCTCTGGTGCTCTGGGGGGGGGGGTGTACCCCCCCCCCACCCCCCCCACCCCCCCGCCCACGGTACTGACCATGACTGACACCCCCCCCCCCACTGAAAAATTTTCGGCACCCCCACGTGACGACACCCCCCCCTCGAAAATTTGCTTTCGCCTTCGGTACTGACAAGAAGAGGTAGGTTGGTATTTTTATTTAAAAATAGCTCCAATTCTTTTTCTCGATATTTCACGCTCTAGTTTTGTCTGTTGTTTGTAATTGTCTGGCAATGCAGCAGAAAACTGGATTCGGGTGTTTTCATTGCAGAAACGGAAACGGTTGGCCTGTCGTACTAAATCAAACCACTGACGTTGGCAGACGTTGCCTAAACTAGCCTAAACCAAAACCTAATCCTAAAGCCTAATTCCAAGCGAAACATAATCCTGACCTAATCCTAACCTAAGCCAAGCCTTTTCAAGAAGGAAGATGTCAGAACAATTGCGTTTTGAACAAGTTCTTATTGGGGCCGGAGCGTGTGCAGGCGCGCTAGTGGATCATGAGCATGAGCATGCCGATGCCACGTGCGCGTGCGCTTTAGTAATGAAGCTTTAGGACGGAGGAAACAACTAAAAAATGTTCTGTATTTACGTTAACAAAGCCAAAACGAAAACAAAAGTTCCAAATTTTCTGCTGCTGTCTGGTTTTTGGAAAACACGAAGGAGAACGACGCTTGTTCGTTTGCAAGCAAATGTCGAATGACTCGAATGAATGTTGGTGGTACCGTGGATTTGTATACATACTTAAAAGTGATTTTTTTGATTTCTGATCAGAGGTTGCTTGCAATGAGTCGTTGTAGGTTCCTAATCCTAAACCTAATCCTAATCCTAAGCGAAGCCTTTTTGATAAGGTGAAAATGATCAATTTAGTTTTTGCATTTTTTTCTTTCCTGTGTTAAAGGGCAGGGGCCACCGCCACTGCACATGCACCTGTTTTAATAATGATGCATTACGGGTACCGTGGTGGTGGTGGTTGGTTTGTTCTTTGTTCGACGACGACCCGAATGACCCGCGCCGCACCGGAACCGATAACAAAATTGGGCGGCGGCCACGGCAGACCAGTAGCGAAAGCGGGACCTCGGGTGTGGGGGGGGGGGGTGTTTGCCAAATTTTAGAGGGGGGGGGGGTCAGGTGCCTTCTCGGTGAGGGGGGGGGTGCACGGGCAGCAAATTTTCCTGAGGGGGGGTGCACTGGCAGAAAAATTTCGTGAGGGGGGGGGTGCACGGGATCGCACGGGTAATACCAAATTTTTGCCTTTATTAGAAAAACACAGAAATTCTTGTAAAATACAGAATATTTTGTGCAAACAAGCTGCTTGTTTGGTCAGAAACAACAAAATCTATGCAGGGACAGACACAAACGTCAAGAAAAATGCAAAAATTACGGTATTTTTGGAAAAAAATTGAGATGAGATTGACCGCCGTGAGGGGGGGGTGCGATCCCGTGTTTTCTCGCGGAGGGGGGTGGGGGGGGAGTCTAGTACCCGTGTCGAGGTAAAGGGGGGGAGGGGAGGGGGGGTACACGGGTATCTGCCCGTGCACGGGCAGGATTTTCGGCTGAGGGGGGGTGGGGCGGGGGCCCCCCCCCCCCCCCCCCCCCCCCGCACTTTCGCTACTGCGGCAGACCGTCATCAGACGTCGCACGAAACAAGCAAATCGTTCAAGGTGAATGAAAAGGCTTGACATCAATTTGTTGGCGAGTGTCATTGTGCGTTGTGTGAAACAGGCATCAATCAGACGCCAGCGCCAGACGGCTGCCGGACGGGGGACGATCGAGTGGCAAGCAAATTTTGAAGGGGGGGGGGGGGTCGGTGTGGAGTGGATGGTACAGTGTCAAATGTATAACCGGTGAGTAGGGATGGATCCGGCAAATTTGCCGGAATCCGGGCCGGATCCGGCAAAAGCCCATTCCGGCCGGGCCGGATCCGGCAAAAATTGCCGGAATCCGGACCGGAATGGCCTTTTTATGTCTATAAAACATCTACGCACATTTCGTCGCTTCTTCATCACATTTTCAGCATAAAACAGCACAGACACAGAAACAAAGTCAGCAAGACACAGCACGTGAACCAACCAAAAATTACAACAACAACAATTGACAAAATTCACATCGCATAGGGATAATCAAGTGCTGGCAACACTCCATTCAGAAACATGACCTTTTCGGCGTTCTGAGTTGACAGACGAGATCGGCTGTACACAAACACCTGCCTGGCTTCAGAGAACATTCGTTCGCTTGCCACGCTTGTTGGTAGCGGTGCCAGGTATCTGCGCGCGATTGTCGATAGTTTGGGGCATTTAGACGAGTTCAGCCGCCAAAAGTCTAGCATTGGATCACTTTTGTCCGGTTCGTCGATAAAGTCATCCGACTCGTACATATTCATTTCGCCGCGCAGTTAGTCTTCGAGACTGGATTCGCCTGACGGGTTGCGCGGTCGCGCAGCGTGAAACTCGATGCCTCCGTAGAGGCCAGTCGATTTCTTTTTTGGTTCGGGCTCGCGTTCACTTTCGTCATCGTCGTTGTTCGCGATCTCGGATGTATCGTCGCAGTTTGTGGGTGTCTCCGGTCGTTTCAAGATTTTCTTTGCAATGTGAAGTAGTTCACAACGAATCGCGCCTTCATTTTCGAAGACGACTGCAGTATTCTTGAATCGCGAATCAACGTACGTGGCCATGATGTTGGATTCGTTGTGGAAAAGCGCACGGAAGCGTGTGTCGATGCTGGTCAGCAGCGTTTTTTTCGTCGTACCAATGCCCCTCGCATCGACTTGTTCGATGCGCTGCTTCAGTGCGCAAACGGCGGGCAACACCATTCAAATGGATTCGTCGTCTCGTGGATTCGTCGTTGGGGGGGGTTATCGGGTTTTAGGGGGTCACGGCACCCCGCACACCCACGGTAACACACGTCGCTAAAATCTCTGGTGTTCTGGGGCTCACAAAAAAGCAACTGTTTCACAGCTAACTGAATATGACCAACGAAGATGGCTGATTTTAAAAAAACTGCTATTGTTCATCAACAACGTCGGCCAAAAGCTGGCAGCCACGTTTTTTAAAGTGGACGATGCTGCACATAAGTTTACCACTTAAGACAAAAGCAGTGAACCATTTACCATTGAACAGAACACTAAACTAAAGAAACGCTCACTGATCACATGTCAAATGCACAACAACAAAACCAACAAAGCACCGAAACAAATTTGTCAAACCATTGAACACCTCTGAAACAGAGGAATCAACTGGTTAATTCGCGGGTCTCGGCCATTCCGGCCGGATCCGGCCGGATCCGGCAAAATTGCGCCGGAATCCGGACCGGATCCGGATCCAATTTTAGGCGCCGGAATCCGGAATCCGGACCGGAACCGGCTCCATCCCTACCGGTGAGCAAAATCTCTTGGACGCTCAACCGCAATTCCAGTATTCAACTCCAATAAATCAGATTTGCATCAGTCGAATCCGACTTGTTTTGCGATCGATCCGATCAGATTCGTTTTTCCAGCATCCGATTGAATGGTCTATTTTTGTAGAGCGAACAACCGGCCGAGCCAATCAAAGCGTCAGCGCAACAACAGAGCACCGGCGCACAAGCACAAACGCACGAGCAAGCGCTCACCGTGGAGATTCACACGACGCCAATCGAATCTGCTGCACTCTGCCATCACCGGCGACAGTGACTTCGTTCGTGGATTACCTCAGCGAGCAGTGATCGCTGATGCTCTGTCATGATTCCGATGCTGACCCGAATTCTGATTGCACGTCCAATCGACCGAACGTCTCGCCAGTGCACTCGCTCACGGCCGATTCTTGGGTACATTTTTGGCAGTTACCAAAGCGAACTGTCGAGTTTTGACCGTGCTTTTGATTAACTGGTAACTGACAGCTAGATATTTAGTATGGGATCTCAGTTACGCTTTGCTTTTCTAATGCGAATGCCTTTCTCTCGTATTTTTTTGTTTTAAATTTAAATTTCATTAAACCAACAACCTCTCTTTCGTCGTACAACGTGGAGATGATTTCGTACAAGCGGCCATTAGAGAAAACAGCCAACATTGACTGCACATCCAGCGCTGCGTCTACGCCCGGTGCTGCGGTACAACCGATGGTGAAACGAAACCGATCGTTTCCTTTTTTCCTCTAGGCCGGCCACCTCGACCCACTGCTGGACGACACGGTTGCATTCGCACGCGTGCCTCCGGTGGTGAAGTGCGTGGCGTCGACCTGTTGGACTTGTTGCCACATGGATTCTTGAATTTCACACTCTCACTGGAGTGTCGGTATGGCGCCAAGGTGGTACTCTCACGCATCAGACAGGCGTTGCAGATGGACACGCAATCAGACGAGCACGGTTAGTGAAACGCACATTGATACAAATTCATTGGTAAAGTCCACGTCTGACGGCAGTGCAGTTCACTGTTATAAATCAGCATGTTGAACAGTCACTACAAACAAACACGCGCGCGCACATGCGATATACCGTATTACCTCTATTAACCCCCCCCAAATTAAACCCCCCCCCCAAAATAAACCCCCACCCCCTCGACAAGTTTCCAAATAATCCCCCCCCCCAAAAAAATAATCCCCCATGGGGGATTATTGAAACCTGTTTGAAACACATACCCAGCGAATTCAGTGGCTGGTTGCAGTGAAAATGATGAAATTGTGCTACCAAAGGCCCCAAATGGATGAGTTAATGGTAATTTCATTACAAAAGGCTGTTGTAAAAGGAAATTTCTATGTAGAGTAGAAGTTTCTGCGACTTCCTTCCTGCCATGGAAGGTATTTTTGCCATTTTGCCCACCCCTAAAAATGGTTTCCAAATAACCCCCCCCCCCAAAAAAATAAAGCCCCCCCAAAAATAAACCCCCACCCCCAGAAGTCGCTGAAGAAATAAACCCCCATGGGGGTTTATTAGAGGTAATACGGTAATTGTTTTCAAAATGTTTGACTGATTCATTGCAGGCGCACCGAGTGATGCATGCAGCACCCCGTCAACTGCTGAACACTAGATTGCACAACTTGCTTGTTGTTTGTGCTTTCAAAAATGTTCAATCTTCACAGCCATCTGGACTTGCCAAAATCTGACATGTTATCTGTAAACAAACAGCTGCTTTGTGTAGCCGAAACTAAATGTTTTTTGCACTGTTTGACATTTTTTTGTGGTGATTCAATTTTTCGGCGTTGTTATATGGTTTTTGTTTTGTTTGACGCCATCCCAAAATTTGTGATCTGTGCTGTTTCGCACTTTTAAATAAACAATAACACAAAAAGTAGCACATAGAGCCAATAAAGTTGCTGACGGTTTCCTTATGTATCGGCTGAAGACAGAATTGCTGGCCTGACCGATCGATCAGCGAAACAAGACGGCGGCCATCGACTGCCAACGGTCGCAACGCTGCCACAGATCTCTACTCGCAGGTGGGCTAAACGTGATTTCCATGGCACGCAACGTCCGCACTGAACGAATACAATTCAAGAAACAATTTAGAGATTGACAAGACAAAAACAAAAACCCCCCCCACTTTCCTTTTTCCCACCCCCCCCCACCCCCCCCCCCCCCCCAAACACACACCCCCCCCCCCCCCCCCACCCCCCAACCAACCCCCCCCCACCAGCCCCCCCCTTCCTTTTTTTTTTTTTTTTTTTCTTTTTTCTTTCTTTTGTGTTTCTCCCGCCCGCCCCCCTCACTCCCCCCCCCTTTATAGTGGAGTGGACCACCACCACCGTACATGTACTTTTAAGACTCGCTTTTTGAGTCGACCGACCCGGCCTCCACACCTCTAGGCACAGTTTTTGAAAAGTTTTCAAATTATGACGAAATTAGCACCAATCGAACCGTCTCGATGCGCTGAGTTCGAAAATCATATTTATTTTTTAATTTGACCCGGTTTTATGTTTCAAAAAACAAAAAAACCGTTTTTTGGGGGGACCTTTAGAAAAATAGTTCTAACTCGCCTCTGCGTTAAGCTATTAACAAAATTCAAAAACCAATCGATTTCGCTATTGCTTGCGCACATTTTTCATGTTAACAATGTTATACAAAAAATGCTGTTTTATGTTTTAAATTTGAGAAAAACTAAAAGAGTATGTGGTTTTTGCCCTGTTTAGGCACTTTTAAAGCGGATGCGGAGTAGGGTTGCTAAGTGATTCTGAAAGCCCTTGAAAAATGCTACAAGTATGCAAAAAATAAAAAAAATCGGTTGCCCTTTAAGAAGTAACGAAGCATTACAATATCGGTCGCGCGCATACATAAAGGGTATTTCCCGGTATGTCGACAAATTGTGGAGCAACGGAGACAAAAACCAAAAACGGGTATTAGGGCAACTTTTTGCGCTGAATCCGAAAAAGTAAGTGCCGTTGCGAAATTTTGTTACAGTAACCCAATATTTGCAATTTTTTGGCTTTTTGGCTCTTTTTTGGATTGTTTCTAATCCGTGTGGTGTTATACTTGAACTAATCAGGTCACATTTGGTATCAATCGGCTCCCCTTGATTATGCGAACAATTTCCATTTAGATACCGCAACTATATTATAATTACCGTAACCCGCAGAGCACGATTTTTGCTATTTCTAACCATTTTTAGGCCTGAAAGTGACATTTTTCATCCCTGTAGTGTTCTAGTTGTTCCAATTGAATCAAATGTGTATCAGTCAATTAGTCTTGACCAGATAAACAACTTTCATTTGGATACCGTAACCAAAGTTTGACTTTCGTACCCCTTTAAGCACGGTATTCTAATAAGTTTTCACCATTTTCAGGCATGAAATTGGCTTTATGGTCCATGCAATGTTATACTTGAACGAATCTAGTCAAATTTAGCATCAATCGACTCCCGTTAATTAGGCAAACAACTTTCACTCAGATACCGTAATCCTTGTTTGACTACCGTACTTCATGAAGCACGGTATTTTAGTAATTTTGTACCTTTTTCAATCCTGAAATTGGCTATTTTGATCCATGTAGTGTTACCCTTGAACAATTCTAGTCAAATTCGCGATCAATACACTCCCATTGATCAGGGAAACAACTTTCACTCAGATACCGTAATCATTGCTTGACTACCGTTCCAAGTGTGTTCCTCCCCACCCTCAAATTTGTAAAGGCCATCTCAGGTGTTGAAAGTTGAAACCTTAAAAAAATTTTGGGTAAAAAAAATCTTACTTAGAAAAACGTTCAAAACCTGAGTTCAAAAACCTGATCGCGAATTTGACTAGAATTGTTCAAGTGTAACACTACATGGATCAAAATAGCCAATTTCAGGCTTGAAAAAGGTACAAAATTACTAAAATACCGTGCTTCAAAAAGTACGGTAGTCAAGCAAGGATTATGGTATCTGAGTGAAAGTTGTTTGCCTAATCAACGGGACTCGATTGATGCTAAATTTGACTAGATTCGTTCAAGTATAACATTGCATGGACAATAAAGCCAATTTCATGCCTGAAAATGGTGAAAACTTAGTAGAATACCGTGCTTAAAGGGGTACGAAAGTCAAACTGTGGTTACGGTATCTAAATGAAAGTTGTTTATCTGATCAAGAGTAATTGACTGATACACATTTGATTCAATTGGAACAACTAGAACACTACAGGGATGAAAAATGTCACTTTTAGGCCTAAAAATGGTTAAAAATAGCAAAAATCGTGCTCTGCGGGTTACGGTAATTATAATATAGTTGCGGTATCTAAATGGAAATTGTTCGCATAATCAAGGGGAGCCGATTGATACCAAATTTGACCTGATTAGTTCAAGTATAACACCACACGGATTAGAAACAATCCAAAAAAGAGCCAAAAAGCCAAAAAATTGCAAATATTGGGTTACTGTAACAAAATTTCGCAACGGCACTTACTTTTTCGGATTCAGCGCAAAAAGTTGCCCTAATACCCGTTTTTGGTTTTTGTCTCCGTTGCTCCACAATTTGTCGACATACCGGGAAATACCCTTTATGTATGCGCGCGACCGATATTGTAATGCTTCGTTACTTCTTAAAGGGCAACCGATTTTTTTTATTTTTTGCATACTTGTAGCATTTTTCAAGGGCTTTCAGAATCACTTAGCAACCCTACTCCGCATCCGCTTTAAAAGTGCCTAAACAGGGCAAAAACCACATACTCTTTTAGTTTTTCTCAAATTTAAAGCATAAAACAGCATTTTTTGTATAACATTGTTAACATGAAAAATGTGCGCAAGCAATAGCGAAATCGATTGGTTTTTGAATTTTGTTAATAGCTTAACGCAGAGGCGAGTTAGAACCATTTTTCTAAAGATCCCCCAAAAAAACGGTTTTTTCGTTTTTTGAAGCATAAAACCGGGTCAAATTAAAAAATAAATATGATTTTCGAACTCAGCGCATCGAGACGGTTCGATTGGTGCTAATTTCGTCAAAATTTGAGAACTTTTCAAAAACTGTGCCTAAGGGGGTCGGTATTCTAAAAAAGCCGATCTTAAATAAAGGCCACAACCCACCCCCCCCCCCTTTTTTTTATAAAAAAAAAACAAAATAAAAAAATAAATTTTTTTAACCCACCCCCCCCCCCCCACACCCCCGGGGGGGGGGGGCCCCCCCCCCCCCCCCCCCGGGGGGGGGGGGGCCCCCCCCACCCCCCCCCCCCCCCCTCCCCCCCCCTCCTACCCCTCTAAAATTTTCCCCCCCCCCCCCCCCCCCATGAAATTTTGTCTGGCGGACACCCCCCCCCCCCCAAAATTTTCTGCACACCCTAAATTTTTTTTCGAAAATCATGATTTTTTGTCTATAAAGTCCATAATATAAGCTGAATATATGATAACTTGACCATCTTCATTGTAATTTCAAAGATTTTGCAGCAAAATTTAGCGTTTTTCCTTTCAAATTTAAGCGAAAAAATTTCATGGGGGGAGTGGGGGGGTGGACCCCCCACAGAAAATTTTGAAAAAATGCACCCCCCCCCCATGGGACCCCCCTGGGGGGGGTCCCACGTTACCATAGGTTGGACCCCCCCTCACTTTTTGGTCGGCACCCCCCCCACGGTACCATACCCCCCCCCCCCTCGAAAATTTTTTTGGGCCCACGGTACTGCCCCCCCCCCCAACCCCTCGGCTCTGGAACAACTATGCCCCAAAACGTTACTAATTGTCCCCAGCTGAAGTGAAAACAAACATACCGGCTTGAAATTCGATCAATTCTGATGATCTCGAGTAGGGATGGATCCGGCAAATTTGCCGGAATCCGGGCCGGATCCGGCAAAAGCCCATTCCGGCCGGGCCGGATCCGGCAAAAATTGCCGGAATCCGGACCGGAATGGCCTTTTTATGTCTAAAAAACATCTACGCACATTTCGTCGCTTCTTCATTACATTTTCAGCATAAAACAGCACAGACACAGAAACAAAGTCAGCAAGACACAGCACGTGAACCAACCAAAAATTCAACAATTGACAAAATTCACATCGCATAGGGATAATCAAGTGCTGGCAACACTCCATTCAGAAACATGACCTTTTCGGCGTTCTGAGTTGACAGACGAGACTGGCTGTACACAAACACCTGCCTGGCTTCAGAGAACATTCGTTCGCTTGCCACGCTTGTTAATAGCGGTGTCAGGTATAGAGATGTCAAGAAAAAAAAATTTTCTATTTTTTTTCTTTAAAAAAAAAAATTTTTTAATTTTTTTTTAATGAAAGTTGTTCAGAATTTTTCAGGGAGTCCGAATATCACCATCTGAGGAGCCACCGACTTACCATATGACCCCCACTCATATGGGAGGAGGGTGAAAATTTCAGACTTGGTTTCGGCGACCCCATTTTCCCACCGACGACATCACGTCTCGTGTTTTGCCTCTCAATTCACCTCAAATAACATGGAAACAAGTTCCACAACAAACCGGTGTGATCACGCTGACGACACGAGGCGAAACAGCAACGAGCAACCAACGAAGTTACGCTTGCAGTGGCAGACAGTGCAATTTCCACCTTTCGAGACATAGTTGTTCTAGGGGGGGGGGGCGGGGGGGGGCCGGCCCCCCCAAAAATTTTTCGAATCTATCTCTATCAAACAGGTTTTTTCGGCTCAGCTATTATCTATCTGAAAAATTTTTTCAGCCAGCTATCTATCTGAAAATTTTTGTCTTCGAAAACATAAAATGAGTCAATTTTTACCAAAATTGACCATTTTTGCTCGTAATTCTTGAAAATTTCGCTAATTTTAGGTAAAAAAAGCGTTTATATTTGATTTTTAGTGTATTTTTAGCTTTATTTTGCTGTTTTTATAGCTTTTTAGCGTTTTAGCTATCTATCTATCAAATTTCAAAATTTTGACCGGCCCCCCCCAAAGTCACATGGCCCCCCCCGCGGCCCCCCCCCCCAAAATTTTCCAGTTATCTATCCAACTAGAAAATTTGCTCCAGCTATCTATATCGGCCCCCCCCCCCAACCCCTCGGCTCTGGAACAACTATGTTTCGAGATCCTGAAAAACGATGCGTAAATGTGAGTTCTCTGCTTCTATCTCACCTTAGCGACATCGGAATTTGTTGAACTAGCCTTTGCGACGCTCAAGTACTTCAATGCACGAGTCGATCATCACTCACCAAGGCTGAAAACAGTCGATAAATCAATCCAGAATACCACCTGCAGCGTTGAAGACTAAGTGACAAGGTAAAGTCAAAGAAAATTTTTGTTGAACTTTCGAAAAATTATGCCAAAAACGGCATTTTCATGGCACATTAAAGAAAAAATTTCAAAAATTTTTAATAAAAAAAATTAAAAAAAAATGCTCATTTTTTTTACTTTTTTTTAAAAAAAAATTAAAAAAAAAAATTTTTTTTTGACCCTTACATCTCTAGTCAGGTATCTGCGCGCGATTGTCGATAGTTTGGCGTATTTAGACGAGTTCAGCCGCCAAAAGTCTAGCATTAGATCACTTTTGTCCGGTTCGTCGATAAAATCATCCGACTCGTACATATTCATTTCGCCGCGCAGTTCGTCTTCGAGACTGGATTCGCCTGACGGGTTGCGCGGTCGCGCAGCGTGAAACTCGATGCCTCCGTAGAGGCCAGTCGATTTCTTTTTTGGTTCGGGCTCGCGTTCACTTTCGTCATCGTCGTTGTTCGCGATCTCGGATGTATCGTCGCAGTTTGTGGGCGTCTCCGGTCGTTTCAAGATTTTCTTTACAATGTGAAGTAGTTCACAACGAATCGCGCCTTCATTTTCGTAGACGACTGCAGTATTCTTGAATCGCGGATCAACGTACGTGGCCATGATGTTGGATTCGTTGTGGAAAAGCGCACGGAAGCGTGTGTCGATGCTGGTCAGCAGCGTTTTTTCGTCGTACCAATGCCACTCGCATCGACTTGTTCGATGCGCTGCTTCAGTGCGCAAACGGCGGGCAACACCACTGAAATGGATTCGTCGTCTCGTCGATTCGTCGTTGGGGGGTTTATCGGGTTTTAGGGGATCATGGCACCCCCGCACACCCACGGTAACACACGTCGCTAAAATTGCTGGTGTTCTGGTGCTCACAAAAAAGCAACTGTTTGACAGCTAACTGAATATGACCAACGAAGATGGCTGATTTCAAAAAAAACCTGCTATTGTTCATCAACAACGTCAGCCAAAAGCTGGCAGCCACGTTTTTTTAAAGTGGACGATGCTGCACATAAGTTTACCACTCAAGACAAAAGCAGTGAACCATTTACCATTGAACAGAACACTAAACTAAAGCAGAGGTGTGCACGCCAGACACTTCTAGCCTGTCCCGGGTCGGGTGGCTGCGCGACGTCGACTCCTCCCAATTTTTTTTGTCGCAAACTAAGTGTCACACACACTGGCCTCTCAAAAACACGGATATGTGCTGTGCTTGCATGTGTAAATTTTTGATGTATGATATGAGGGTGAAAATTTTTCTGCGTCAAGTCAATTGACACAAATGGTCGAAAAATTTTGCGTCAGCCCAAATTTTCTGCGTCAGCATGACTTCATCGAACAACAAATAATTTGGTGTCCGTGCAACGTTGTTCAACACCTGGAGTCAAATAACAAAAGCAATTTTGGAACTTCACATCACAACCATTGCTGCTCAGAAACAAAGCTTTTCTCTGCTCAGGCACCTTCTCGCTTTTGTTTTAATCATGCGTGGTGCGGGACAACAAATTTTCTTGTTTGATAAAAGCCGAGTAGACAGTCGACTACGAGTGTCCAGACAAAAAAACAACAAAACTGCTTGAAATTAACACAGTGAAAATTAGTGTTTGTTGTCCAGAGGGGGACTTTCGACACCCAATTGTTGATTTCCATCATGAAAATGAGATTTCTGAAGATGACAAAAGTTTTAATTTTGAATACGCTGAAAATGAAAAAAAATTGGAAGTTTGTTCTATATTTCGTTCGGAAGGCGACTTTGACTCTCAATTTAAATAAAAAATAGTAACTTGCAACGTCTTCGCGAAGCGAAGAAAATTTTCAAAAAATAGGCTCTGAGAAGGTATTTTACCTTACGATTTTTCGGTGTCATCCAAAGTATTTAGGTGTCTATAACACCCGTTCAGGTGTAAAAAACACAGCTGTTTAGCAAAGGAGCGAAGAAAAAGTTTTCGTAAAAGGCTAGTTGGACCAAGTGATTGTTGATACGGTCAAAACAACAAGAATATTGTAACATTGAATCGAACCGTTATCAACAAAGCACTGAACAATCTAAAAAACGAACGATGAACTCATGACTATCCATGCAATAGCCATTGTAAAACGAATCATAAGATGGCCATGGCCTGCGCCGGAGGCGCAGAAAAATTTTCGATCTGAGCACAAAATTTCCTGAAAAACAGTCCTTTGAAGTCCTCGAAAATTGAAAGAATCAAAAAAAATCTGACGCAAACAACCGATTTTTTGTGTCATCCTAAATTATTTTGCGTCATTGGCGCAAGATGTCGCGTCAAAAAACCCTGGTTACCTGTACCACTGGTATTTGCAGAATAAAATGTGCTTACCATCTACATGCGCAGCGCGATTTCAAATACAAATACGGAACAATACAACCTACAAAAGTAACCACAGCAATACACGCACTTTTGAAGATCTGCTTCAGTCAGTCAACTAAAATAATCGAATTTAATTTCGAAGTAATTTTATTGCATTTGTGAAAATTTTGTCTCTTCCAACCGAGGCGCTGCGCGACGTAGCCCCTCAGGCCCTGCGCGACGCGCGACGCTAGCCTGTCCCGGGACACCCTAGGAACACCCTATGCACATCTCTGAACTAAAGCAACGCTCACTGATCACATGTCAAATGCACAACAACAAAACCAACAAAGCACCGAAACAAATTTGTCAAACCATTGAACAGCTCTGAAACGGAGGAATCAACTGGTTAATTCGCGGGTTTCGGCCATTCCGGCCGGATCCGGCAAAATTGCGCCGGAATCCGGACCGGATCCGGATCCAATTTTAGGCGCCGGAATCCGGAATCCGGACCGGAACCGGCTCCATCCCTAATCTCGAGACGACAGGACACGAAACAGCAACCAGACAACGTAACGTAGCGCTTGCAAACGGAGCAGCTCGGACGCTCAGAATCAAGACTGCGAGGCGAATTGTCACCTTATCTGCATCGGAAATGGTAAGCCAAGCTTTGGGACGCTCAAAAACTTCATCGCAGATGTTGTCGAAGCCTAAAATCAGTCGGTAAAACGGTCCAAAATCGACTGCTAAAGGTTTTACGCGTTGAACTTTCGAAAATTTGTGCCAAAATTGAGGTTTTCAGAGCATATTAGAGGAAAATGTTTCTATTTTTTTAAATTTCGATTTTTGTTAACAACTAGGGTTGTTAAAAAAACAAAAATCGCCATTTTTGTTTTTTTATATGTTTTTTTTAATTTCAAAAATCAAAGTTGTGCTAAATCAATCAGGGAGTCCGAAGAACCACATATGATATGCAAGCGCCTCCCGAATGACTCCCGTATGGCGAAACTTTGCAGATTTTGTTTTGGTGACCTCAATTACCCCTTTTCCAAACCGTCACCATGCCTCTTCTTGTGTTTTGACCTCCAAAACGTCACTAATTGTCCCCAGCTAAGATAATGCTGAAGTGAAGACAAACATACCGCCTTGAAATTCGATCAATTCTTCTGATGGTGTAGCGACGACACGACACGAAGCAGCAACCAGACAACGTAGCGCTTGCAAACGGAGCAGCGAGCACAATCGGACGCTCTGCGAGGCGAATCGTCACCTTATCTGCATCGGAAATGGTAGGCCAAGCTTTGGGACGTTCAAAAACTTTATCGCAGATGTTGTCGAAGCCTAAAATCAGTCGGTAAAACGGTCCAAAATCGACTGCAAAAGGTTTTACGAGGTATAATCAAAGAAATTTTTTGTTGAACTGTCGAAAAATTGTGCCAAAATTGAGGTTTTCAGAGCATATTAGAGGAAAATTTTTCGAATTACAAAAATCGGCATTATTGTTTTTTAAATCACTTTTTTAAATTTTCATTTTTGTTTAACAACCCTGTATTAACAACCCTATGCGTCACGCTCGCGCGTGCAAGGAAATGCGAATTTTTTCTGTGAAATGGTGAAACAAAGAAATTGTTTTTGATGTTGTAGCTGGGGCCTTTAACAAAACCACGGAGGCAACACGGAACACGGAGGCTGCACGCTTAACAAAACCACGGAGGCAACACGGAGGCTGCGTGCAGCTAAAGTGACCCATATTTTATATGCACACAACACGCTGCGCACCTTTAACAAAACCACGGAACACGGAGGCACGCGGATTTGGGGAGATTTGGGGACAGGACAAATCCGTCCCCCTCCAAAAAAATTATGTTTTTGTTAAATAAACAAATAAATAAATAAAAGCGCAATAAAGCAAAGCAAAGCTAAATGTCAAAACTAGACTTCAAGGATTACGGTAGCTCTCCAACGTGTCTCGACACGATTTTTTAAAAACGTCCCTGATTGCCAGCAAAAGCTACTCTATTGGTGGACACCGTTCATATGATTGCAACAAACAGTCTTTTGTTTGAAGTTCTGGCACACGGGTTACGGTAGCGGTAGTTTTGGGTCTTGACACGATGATGCTGAAAACTACTTAGTTTCTTGCGAATAACAGTTGAAACCAATTAGAAACACGCAGCGTTTTCACAAAATGTCAAAACTTGAGTTCAAAGAATACGGTAACTCTGCTGTGTGGGTCTCGACGCGATTTTTTTAAACTGCTTTTTATTGCCAGGAAAATACTAAATTGATGAACACCGTTCACATGATTGCAAGAAACAACTGTTATTCACAGTAGTTTTCAGCAACTTCGTGTCAAGACCGAACTACAGCTACCGTAACCCGTGGGACCTTACTTCAGACATATGACTGTTTCATGCAATCATGTGAACGGTATCCACCATTCTAGTAACAGTTCTTGGCAATAAAAGAACGTTTTTAAAAAAATCGTGTCGAGACCCACAGCAGAGTTACCGTACTCCTTAAAATCCGATTTTTGACGTTCTGTGATAATGCGACATGTTTCTAAATGGTTTCAACTGTTATTCGCAAGAAACAAAGTAGTTTTCAGCAACTTCGTGTCAAGACCCAAAACTACCGCTACCGTAACCCGTGTGCCCGAACTTCAAACAAAAGACTGTTTGTTGCAATCATATGAACGGTGTCCAGCAATAGAGTAGCTTTTGCTGGCAATCAGGGACGTTTTTAAAAAATCGTGTCGAGACCCGTTGGAGAGCTACCGTAATCCTTGAAGTCTAGTTTTGACATTTAGCTTTGCTTTGCTTTATTGCGCTTTTTTTATTTATTTATTTATTTAACAAAAACATAATTTTTTTGGAGGGGGACGGATTTGTCCTGTCCCCAAATCTCCCCAAATCCGCGTGCCTCCGTGTTCCGTTTCCGTGGTTTTGTTAAAGGTGCGCAGCGTGTTGTGTGCATATAAAATATGGGTCACTTTAGCTGCACGCAGCCTCCGTGTTACCTCCGTGGTTTTGTTAAGCGTGCAGCCTCCGTGTTCCGTGTTGCCTCCGTGGTTTTGTTAAAGGCCTGTAGCTGGTGGTTTTCTGTTTCCTGTTTGTTTTTGCAAGAGCAGGGGTCGAGCTAGAGCTAGGGTTCAAAATTTTTTTAATTTAATTTTTTTTATGAATTGAATTTTGAAACAAAAGTCAAAGAGTGAAAAACGTGCTTTTATTCAAAAAAATAGCAGATTTTTGTAAAATTTTGTTTTAGATAAATATTTAATAATATATATAAATTATTTGAAATTCAAAGCTAAAACGACAGAAATGACCGGCCGGTTGAAAGCAGGCACCGGCGACCAAGAACTGTCGGTTAGTGCTGCCGATCAGCAGAAAATAAATCAGTTTGCTCGACTGCACAATAAACTTGATGAAATCAAAGAGGACATTCGCCGCAAAACGAATGAAGTTCAGGTGATTTTTGATTTTTTGATTTTTTTGATGAGTGTCCTTTGCTGTTCTGTTCACAAGTTGAGTACAAGTTTTGTAAAAGTAGTACTGTTGGAGCGTCATGGGCTTGGGCAGTGGGCACTCTGGGCAGACGAAAGTTCGTGCATCATGGTTTGCAGAATCTGAACGACGCGTCAGACGAGCTGCTGCTGATGGACGACGAGCTCGAGTGTGACGTGCCCGTCAAGATCGGCGACACTTTTGTGCACTTCGACTGCGGCGACAGTGTCGACGAAAAGATCACGCAGCTGAAGACGACCTTGGAGACGGGCATTCGCTCGCTGCACGACAAACAGTCGCACATTGAGAAGACGCTCAAGCTGCTCAAGGCCGAGCTCTACGCGACCTTCGGCGACAACATCAATTTGGAGATGGACGCGTGATCGGTGCATTGAGGTTGTGGCGTGATTTGGTGACTGATTGTGATGATTTTTGGGCTGACAAACTGAGACACCCTGGAAGTAAACTGATTTGGTGCTGTTGATATGAAAGAAACGACCACCTGTGCTGACTGACAAGAAAAAATCTGCGCTTCAACTCGCCACAATTTGAATCAAGCTTGACTTGACAAACGACAGCCCCCTCAGTAATCAGCTTCACCTTCACCTGTGATAAATTGTTTTACACTTCATAACAGAAATTTCAAGCAAATTCGGCAAGAAAAAGGTTGCAGCTGTGCGAAAGGAGCTGTTGCAGCAAAGATTCACTCTCATCAACTGATAACAGTTTCTTTGTTGCGTTCCACGTTTGTTAACGTTTGATGTGAATTGATTGATGAAAATAAATATGTGTACGCTTGGTTTTGTTTCCTTTCATTTTCACATGAGTTCAAAACTCCACACTCGGCCAATATTTCAGTTTGGGTGTCTTCAATGGAATCTGCTTTTTTCGCAATTTGAGTTGTGTGTTGCCGCAACATAAACACGAATCTTTGTCACTCGTTAGTTAGTTGCATTTGTGTATTTGAACAAGAGCGCAACAAGTGAAAGAAAACCGGTTTCGAGAACGACGAAAAATGTCGGCGCCAAGTTTCAACAGACAGCTTTCCACCAGTGAGAGTGAGCGAACTAGAAATCGCTCTGGTGAGTGTTAAAAATTTATGTGTGTTCCACAGTTTTCAAATTATAAAAGTTATTTCCTTTGATCACCACTCATGGCTAACGTCGCAGTTTTGCCGCGGAAAAGTAAGTTCTTGTGTTCGAAAAAGTGCTAGTCCGTAGATCTGTGTTTTTTCAGTGTTTTGCAAAAGAATGTCACAGGTTTGTTGTGCGGCGTTGCAAAAATGGCATGTCTTCAGTGCACTTGCTTTGCACCGATAGGGGAGCGACTCTGAATGTCGTTTCGTCAGTTTCCTTAGGCAGTCTGTCCAAGAACACTGGAGACGAATGAAAAGTTCAAGCCCAGACACAGAAACTCCAGAGTTTTTGATATGATGTGTTCTGAGCCACGTGATTGTTCAAACTTTTATTCGTTTCCAAATATGTAAACAAAAATCATTTCAGGCTCAATTCTAAATGAGGAGACGATTGAGCTGTTGCGGAAGTCACTTGAAGAGGTCGAGGAGTTTATGACGCCACATGTCTTTGTCGTTTTTGGGGCGTCGGTACGTCATGCACAAGTGTTGTTTTGCCAGATCAGAAAATTAGGTTCAGTCAACCACGCTTTCTGCTCGTAATTGTCTGCTTGTTCTGTTGTAAATTTGACAGCTCTTTTTGAGAGGTTACCTTGCTTTGTGTCGAATACCACTGAACTGAACGCAGTTTCAGTGGCGAAGCACAGCCCCCATGTAGTACAGTTGCTTTCGGTCTTGCCAGAAACAATTTAGTAATTTATATGGGTTCTTTCGGTTCTCTAGACTTGATTGCCAAAGTAAATTGTCCGAAAGTAAAGAATTTCGGAGTAAAATTGTTTATGCCATTGTGTTTCTTGGCAATGAACTGTGCAACCGGAACCTCTCTGAACCAAACCGTTGTGTTTTGTCATTCAACAATGAACATTTCATTTTCACCAATTCCAGGGCGACCTAGCAAAGAAGAAGATTTATCCAACGTTGTACTGGCTGTACCGAGACGGTCTGCTGCCGAAACGCACCTACTTCATTGGCTACGCTCGATCGCAACTCACTGTGGCCGATATTGAGCAGAAAATTCGACCGAATTGCAAAGTATGATGCTCAACCCAGTAAAACCTGGTCTGAAGAAGTGCACTCCTGTTTGTAGCACAATAATTCAACGCAATACGGCAATACGGTATGGCAGAATTTTGCAGGGTGAAATTTGAATGGAAGAAAAAAGATGCTCAGAAACCCAATTGTGCGTCAAATTTGACGTATTTCTTAAAATTAATTCGTTATTCGTGTTATTCTGTTGGTTCTTAGTCTATTTGCACGCACGATTGGCAAATACAATGATGTATCTTGAAATTTTTGAAAAAGGCAACGCCTAGTTTGCGACTAATTTCGCCTTGATTGAGCAGACCAGAACTGTCTTTTTTTATTCGGCCATACTGTATAATACACAATTCACAACACAGTTACCAACACACGTGTACACAATCCACATTTCACGTGCACCATTTGCATTGCGGTCTTCAAAAACAATCAGCCCTTGGCACTTTGACTTTCAGATCCAAGCAGAACACGAGGATTCGTTTGCGAAGTTCATGAAGCTGAACTCATACATTCAGGGCAAGTACGACAGCGCCGAGGGGTTTGAAAAGTTGGAGGAAGCAATCACTGAAATAAAACAGGTATACTTGATGCTCTCTATTGCTGATTGGTTGGCCCAGAAAGACAAAAATACCTCGCATTATGTCGTATTCATTCTAAGCTGATTATTTGATTGATTGATTGATAATTAGTTGATGGAATTGGCGTAGAATAAAATTTGCGGCCAGAAACAAACGTGAATGAAACGGAATTCTGAAGAGCAGAGTTGTTGGCCTGTTTGGCGTGTGTGTGCATTTGTGAAGCACTTCAGGCGCTCAGTTCACCCGTCAACCGCCTGTACTACCTGGCATTGCCACCGGACGTTTATAAACCAGTGACGACGAACATTCGACAAAAATGCATGAGCTCCGCGTCGGTTTTTTGGATTTTTAAAAAGCTTTTGAGTATTTGAAGAAAAGAGTGGTTTGTCAAATGTAGCAAGCGGCCGATATATTGAATAGACGTATTTTTAGTCAACGCGCTGATTGGAACGTTGAATTTGAATTTATTGAGCCGAAAGGAACAAAGTGTGTGTGCAACAAGAACTTGAACAGTTTGCCATATTTCAGAAGACTTCATTTCGCAGACTTAATGTGGTGGAAAATCTTTAATTAAAAAAATCATTCTATCAACGCGATGACAATTTTCAGTCCCGCCTGGACTCGGATAATCATCGAGAAGCCGTTTGGGCGCAATTTGAGCACTTCTGATGATTTATCGGCTCATTTGAATAAACTTTTCGACGAAACACAAATGTATCGAATTGATCATTACCTCGGGAAAGAGATGGTGCAGAACTTGATGGTTTTACGGTTCGTTCTGCGATCATCATGTTCAGAAAAAAAGTCTCAACAGCTAACGGAGGATTCAGTAGATAGCAAATTCGGCGAACGCTACGAGCACAGTTAACTTATATAACTTTTGTGAGTTTTTATGACAAGGACAACCGACAACGTTTTTTTATCAGTTTTGATGCAGATTTGGCAATCGTCTGCTGTCGCCAACGTGGAATCGAGAGCACGTTGCCAGTGTCACGATCACGTTCAAAGAGCCGTTCGGTACGCAGGGGCGTGGCGGCTATTTCGACAATTTCGGAATCATTCGGTAACATTTGAAGAGAATCAAAAACTGGTTTTAGATCCAAAGTTGGTTGGAAATTTTTAGCTTTTGCAATGCTGTCGTTTGCACTTTGCATTGTACTGTATATTGACCGATAATGCCACGAAAAACCGGACAGAAAATGATTAAACATGTAAAAAAAGTTTTAGTCAAAAAACAAAGTGTACACGAAAGCATTCATAATGTGAATTCGTATAACCTTTGTGGGCGTAATGCCAAATTAGACGTCTGCCCTTTCCGACCCCGTCACACATTTTATTTCCCCTGTTTTCCAGCGACGTCATGCAAAACCATCTGCTGCAAATCCTGTGTCTCGTCGCGATGGAAAAGCCGGCCAGCACCGCTGCGGAGGACATTCGCAATGAGAAAGTGAAAGTGCTGAAACGCGTCACGCCGTTGCAGCTGGACAACACTGTTTTAGGACAGTACACCGGTGATCCGAATGGAAAAAGTCAGCTTGAGAAAATGCAGTTTTTCTGCTTTTTGGATCTCGTGTAGACTCTTTAAATGGCTAGAATTGGCAGTGGTATTAACCGGCTTTTTCGAGGCTTCATTCAAAACTTGAGAACGCAGATTGTAAAAGCAACCGAATTACACCCATTGTTTAATTGTGCGGTTTTGCTTTATTTCGGTTGTGGTTGCGTTTAGACAATTTTATGCATTTTTTGTCACCGATAAACTATTCAGTTTTGTGATTCCCACCGATGCGAATGCGATGCGATCAATCAGCGATTATTACACCAATTTAAAAAATACATGCTATCGGCGAGTTTCGCAGGAAAGCGTGTTGATGTTTTCACAGTTTTTTGAGCAAATGTTCGTTTTGTTGATGCTTCAGCGGAAGACGCACGTACCGGCTACTTGGACGACCGCACGGTGCCGGACGGCTCGATCACCCCGACGTTCGCGATGACGGTCGCCTACATCAAGAACGAGCGCTGGCAGGGAGTGCCGTTCTTTCTGCGCTGCGGCAAAGGTCTGCGCCAAAAAGTACTCAAAGTTATGATTGAGGGGCGAATTGTGTGCGCGCTCTGGTGCCCTGGGCAACTGCGGCCGTATGGTCGTCTCTATGACTGCCCCGCCCTTGCTGAACAACCGCATTGGAAACAAGAAACAATTCAACGATCAACACAAACCGAGCAACCGCTCGCTGGCTGAACCGTTTTCCCACAACAAGCCGACCTCTCCGTTGTTAGGGAGCCAGCTGCAAAATTATCCACCGTGCTGGCACTTTCCGCACGAACTGGCACAAGCAACGAAGTGTTCGCAAGCTATTCTGTTTCAGCCCTGAACGAGCGCAAGGCAGAGGTTCGAATTCAGTATCGCGACGTTGCTGGCGACATCTACGCTGAGGGACAGTTGAAACGAAATGAGCTGGTGATTCGCGTTCAGGTGCTTGTTTCAAAAAGAATTGGTATTTTTGACACTTGATTTTTATCAAACACGAACGTGTTGCATACGTTGCCGATCATTCTGTTATTACATCAATGACAGTTTTGTGAAAACACAAACGTGATCATGCGAACTCTCGTGTGTGCACTTTTGTGTGACACGTGATTTCAATCAGTCCAATTACACCGTCGTCAAGCACGGTGCGTGCACTACAGTGCCAGTGTGTTTGTGTGCAATTGCTGTGTGTGCGTTTACCAGTTTGTTTGCCATTTCTTCAGCCAGACGAAGCGGTCTACGCAAAAATGATGACAAAGAAACCGGGCATGGGCTTCGAAGTGGAAGAGACGGAGCTCGATCTCACGTATCACAAGCGTTATGCGGTTGGTTGCCTCTGGTTTGCTGATTGGTTGCATGCAGCTGAACGAGACTGTGTGCCGAGTGTTCAGCTGCACCCAATCACGTTTTTGTTGTTTTGTTCATTACCACCAGCACCACTGCTGAGTAGTCAGACTGCAGCAAAGTGCGTTGCCAGTTTTCCAAAGGCAATCTTGTGTTGACACAGGACGTGCGTCTGCCGGACGCGTATGAACGACTGATCTTGGAGGTGTTCTGCGGCTCGCAGATAAACTTCGTTCGCACGGACGAGCTGCGACACGCGTGGCAGATCTTCACGCCGCTCTTGGATGAGATCGATGCTGGCCGCGTGAAGCCGGTCACTTACGTTTATGGGAGGTCGGTTCGGTCGCGGGTTCGGCAATTCCAAACAGCCAATAGATCAGCGTTGCATTTTCTAATGCTGTCAATCAAGTCGGTAGCCTGTTCACACGTTCACACGGTCCGTAGCGCACGACACAATCTACAGGCCCATTCATGCACGCACGCGCTGAAGCGCAGGCGGCAGCTCCATGAACGAACAAGTGAAGTGGCGTCAGCTGCTGCAGTTTTTGATCGCCCAATCTGATAATGCTGTGCGCGTGTCTATGAATGTGCATGTGAATGAAGCTGCGCTGTTTTTGGCTTTATGAACGTGTGCCGAAGTGACGCGCGCACGTCAACACCGCGAATGGCGCTTATGGTGACTGAAAAGAATGCACGTGCACATGCGTGCTGTTGGCGCAATGCAACGAAAGCGACGTCAACGTTGCTCACGTGCACTCTTTGTGGCCACAAGCGATTTATGAGTGTATGCTTTCCATCAAGTTTTTGCAACCGGTGTGGGAAGCACGAAAAAATAAGTGTAACCGAATGTATGGCTCTAAACGAATGTGAAACCAGCCCTTTAAATTTTAGCCGTGGTCCAGAAGAAGCGGATCAATTGATGCAAAAGCACGGATTTGCCTATTCCGGCACCTATAGGTGGAGTCCGCCAAAGTTGTGACTAAGATCGAAATTGTAATTTTTTTGTTACTTCACACCCCCAGAGTTTGTCCGTTGAATTCACTTGAATGTTTGTAGAAATGCAACAGGGTGTATGTTTGTGCGTCAGTGCGACGTTTTACGCGGATTTGAATTTGATGCTCTAGTTGTGTCATAGAATTTTGTTCAGGTTTGTGATGAGTGGACTTTGACACCACTGTATCATTCATTCCACAATATTAAACCGTATCTATTAGCAGTCACCGTGATAGATAACCTAGCAAAATCACAGGGTTCACGACATGCACCTCATTGATTCAAGGTTGCTTGCTTGTGCTTGTTTCAAGATGTGACATCTTCGGCGAGCAGATTGGCTGCTCTGCAGCTGCACTTGATTGCTCAACCAGTCGAAGTCAACGTGCGCATATCATGCAGTATGGTAGAATAAATATGACACTCCTTGTGTTCTCTATCAAGGCGGGATTAGTCGCAGACTAGCAGTTGTTGTTGTTTTTTCAAGAATGCCAAAAATAATTCCGAATTGTGTGTGCAAAGGAGTAAGAATGAGCAGAATAACACGAAGAATAAAAACACATGAAATTTATTTGACACGCAATTGGGTTTCTCAACATCTTTTGTTTTTCATTCAAATTGAACCCTGGAAAAGCTGTCATGTTTACTCTGCCATTCCGTACTCAATTCCATCCAGTCAGGTGTCCCATATTCTAAAAGAATTTATGATTTGACTTCATTGTAAGGCTTGAGTCCTGTGAAGACCGTGCATTTTCTTTTACATCCGCCGAAAACCAACGCACTGAAAGGGCAACGTGTTACATCGATGGCGTTCGGTGGCTGCAGATTTGTGCTGTTTGCAAAATGCAACGTCTGCAAATATGCACTTTACAAGTATTCTACGCCTTTTCTCTGAATAATTTCATGCACTGGAAAATTCACATTGTCTGTTCTGTTTTAGTCAATATCATCTAAGCTTTTGAAAAATTGTTTCGTTTTTAATTTTTGCTGTCACTCAAAGCAGCATTGGATTACCCGGGTATGGGATGAATTGCAACTTTTGCTGATTTATTCAAATTCAAAATTATTTTCGTTCAAATTCCTCAAATATTCTCATATTTTGGTCAAATTAACTAATTTTCCAATGTATATTTCATTTCCATACCTCTGACCAGTGTTGTGCCAGTGCTTTTTATTTTGTAGAGTACTTTCTTTTCGATATTTTTTTGAAGTTGATTTGCTTTTTTCATTTTCTTTTTTCTGTACAATCATTATTGTGTTGTGTACTATTGTTTTGCGCAAGTTATGAGCTTAGATGTCAAACATTGTTCCAGTCTGACTATGTAGTGTGGGGAGTAATAAAATTGGGCCCTTTTTTCTCACTCGGAAGGATATTTTTTCAAGAAGAGTTTCAGATGTTTGAACTCAAACTTGAGTTGTTATTCAGGTTCTATCGTTTCATAACTTCAAAAAATTCAAAGACTAGCAAACTGAACTGGAAAGATTGCAAAAAAATATCTTCAAAATACCGCGAGAAAATTTAGGGTGCTGAACTGAACTGCGCGTGCAATTTGTATCCGATCGATGCCAATCTAACCGCTGTGCTGTTCCTGTTTTTAGCCGATGAAAATGTCAACTTTATCTTAAGGTTGATCAGAAAAACATGTATTAGCCACGAATTCCATTGGATTGAGAAGAAGTATTCTACAAGCATCCTCAGAGGTCAAAAAAATGATCAAAGCAATTCTGGTGTTCAATAACCACGGTAAACCGAGACTACTGAAATTCTACTATTACTACGTGAGTCGATTGATTGTTTTTTACGTTATCAGTGATGGAAATAAGAATGAAACAATCAAACTCGCCGTTTTACACGATGGAGAGGCTCGCAAGGATTTTTTTGCAGCCGGAAGAACAGCAGCAGCAGATTGTTCGAGAGACGTTTCAGTTGGTATCGAAGCGCGACGACAATGTCTGCAATTTTCTTGAAGGTGGCAGGTTCGTGGGAAAAAAGAGAACCTTTGTACAGTCCAACACCAACTCTAAACTATAGGGATTCAGCTGATTGGTTGATGATCACACGTGCATGCATGCTTTCTGTGCAAACCAAACTCCGTCCGCACAGCAATTTCTGCACAGAAAGCATGCATCACGTGGTCGCCAACGACGACGGTGATTCCATACAATTTAGAGTTCGACTGTAGTTTCAAACGGTGGAGCGGTGGACGTGCCAAATTCGTTGGCGTTGCCATTAATGGGTGTGTTGGGTTTAAACATGATCTTGTCGCAAAAATAAAATTCAAGATTCCCAGCAAAAAAACATTGTTGAAAACCAGAGGTTCCTCGATGGGCTCTTAAGAGGAGACCAACAGCTAACAAGAAACTGTGTTCAGGTGTTGGGTAGAAAATCTTCAATTCAATCATTGCGAATCGAACAGCACAACTGAACCAATTCACCAATCCCCATTGACCGATGCAGCTAATCAGCGCCGTGGTGCGTAAACAAAGCACTTTTTTATTTGAATAACAGAACGCATTGCAGCATGATCGGCGGCAGTGACTTCAAGCTGATCTATCGTCACTATGCGACGTTGTACTTTGTGTTCTGCGTGGACAGCAGCGAAAGTGAACTCGGCATTCTCGATTTGATTCAGGCTCGTGAACGAACAAACGCCTTTGAAGCACTGTTCCTTGTTGGTCACAATAAACAGCACACAACTGCGATTGTTGATGCAGGTGTTTGTCGAGACGCTGGATCGATGCTTTGAAAACGTGTGCGAGCTTGACTTGATCTTTCACGCCGACAAGGTTGCACATTTGTTATTATGCGATGTTTTAATTGGCAGATGCAAACATTCGACAAGACACTGTCGGTTTGAATGACATTTTTGTTCAGTGTGTGGTGTGCGTGTGGTCCACATACAAACACATGAGTGTGAGTAAACTTGAGCACAATTTCACAACTTTGGTAATCGGCAGCAAAGCAAAGCAGTACAACTTGATACGTAATGATACGGTCAGCCAATCAACAACAAGTTTTTTTCGTTGCAGGTCCAATACATCTTGAGTGAACTTGTGATGGGCGGAATGGTGCTTGAAACAAACATGAACGAAATTCTGCTGAGAATTCAGGAGCAGGACAAGATCGAGAAACAGGAGGTCAACTTGGAGTTTCGTTTTCTTTCGTTTGTAATTCTTCTTTTGTTTTTTCTCACTTTAAATTTTTAGAAAATCAACACTAACCCGCCAACGCACACCCAAATTTCTTCACCAATACCGTATTTTTGTTTTCTTTTCCACACTGTAATAACTGAGTATGAGGCTTTTGTTGGTGTAAAAGCGTGGTCTTGGATTTTGTTCTTGTTTTTCTGCACGTCTTGCACGTCACAGTACAGTTCATGGTCATTTAGTTAGCTACAATTGTCATGCGCACTTGTGTTTGAGTCTGGTGTAGTAGTGTCACAAAAGATTAATATTGGATCATCGAATCCACGGCGTTGATTGGCGGCATCATTTTGAGCGACCAATCAGTGCGCGCCAGTTCATGTGCAGTCAATCAGCTTATTGCACACAAACAATTGTCCACACTTCTAGCAGATTTTGCATGCATGCGTCTAAAAATGTTTCATCCTTAGTTTTGTCCTTTGAAAATGGGTTTGCTGAACGATAAAGCAGGGCAAAAACGGCACCCGCATTGTTCTGGACCGCATCCTGGGCGCCAACGAGCAGATCGCACATGTCTACACGAAAAGTCTGCGAAGGAATGTTAAATGGAAGACGCCGTTGGATGTGTATTTGTCGTTGCGATGAATTCCTTTCTTTTACACATACTTGGAAACTTTTTGATCCAAGCTGTTTTTGATAAGCAGTAAGCTTAGAAATACACCACTAACGTTTTTTTGTCCTTGTACTGGCTTTTGGTTGCACTGATAGTTTATCACATTTTTGCATCAACATCGAAAACTGGTTACGTTTGTTTGATTGATTAGACCAACAGCACAACTTCCAGTTTCAGTTAATTTCGTTTTCGTTTATTTCAGTTTCTCCTTCTGTCCTAACAAAGCAACAATATTTTTTGAATGAAAAATAAAAGATCACACTAACAACTAACTAGCTGAGCAGAAGCCATTTGTCTGAGACCTCAAAGCCGTTTCTTTGTTCAAAAAAAACTTGCAGGCGCTTGCGAAAGCAGTGTCGGCCAGAATGTCAAAATGTCGATTTTTCTTTTCAGGCCGGAATCTCAGCGGCCCCCGGGCGTGCGGTGTCCGCCGTCAAAAACATGAACCTATCACAGCAGATCAAGGACATCAAGCTTCCTGATCTACCGAAATCGCTATCAAATCTCAAGAACAAAAATCCATTTTAAGTTCAGTTTTTCTTTTGCTTGACTTTATTTCACGCTTAAACCTATGCGGTTGCTGCATTCAAACGTCTTGGCACGCTGATTGGTTGTGTATTAAGCGGCATTACATGCATAGTTGTGCGGTCGACTAATGCTTGATGAAAAAGCCATGATGACTGTGATTTGCACTGTTGTTATTTCATGTTTTTGATTTTGGGGGTTTGAATTTTTCTCTTTTTTGTTTTCACCGGTGCATAATTATTGGCACGTTTTCATGTTCTTGCAGCATTCATGTTTTTGTGTGCTGCTACTGATTTCAAACACTGATCGTGGGTTGATATTTGATAATTTCGATTTTTCTCGAAAAGTACGCAAGTCTCTTGGTTGGAGCAAATATTTAGTGAACGAGTTTTTTTTTACTGAAAGGCACTAATTTTCTTGAAAATAAGAATAAATATATCAAGAAAACAGCTCATCAAAAAGAACCGGTCACATGCAGAAAAAAAATCCGGGCAACCATGCAGGTGATAATGACGTCGGTGTATCGGGTGATTACCCTGCGATTTTCCCTACTTTAAAGTCGTCTGTTACTTTTGTTGACTGCTCAAACGACCAATCACTTGGTGACTTCATGACCAGCTGACAAAAAACAAACACAAGTATCAGAAGGAAGAAACACGAAAAAGCCGTCACCGTTTTTTCAGTCCAATATCGAAGCCGTTCTCAATGTTCTCATTTTGGTAGGAGCCGAAATAGAGCGGTTGAAAGAATGGCAGGCCAACGTGGACGCCGTACGCTTGCCCGTCCTCGTTCACTCTGCCGACGCCGCCTGCAAGCTCTGGCGGACTTTTGCAAAAAAAATCTCGTTTTTCGTCGGGAAAGCAAACACTGGCACTCTGCTATTACGTGTTGGGTGAAAAATGTCTGATTTCTGAAGTGCGTTTGTGGTTTCTCATTATTGTGTGACATCACAAGCAAAAACTTCCAACAAACACGTTACCGAAACTTGTTCGTTGTGCACCAGAAGCTCGTTGCTCTGCACGGACGGGTTCCTCTTCAACGGGTTCATCTCGCTTTTGGAGTGCTCTCCACAGAGCCACTGCTGCGCTAGACGCAAAATGTTGCATGGTCCTGTACGATGAGACTGGTTTGATGATTGCAAGTTCGTCGGTTTTCATTTGCCCTACTGATGCAGACCGAAGCAAGCGTTTACCACGGGGCTTCCACAAGACAAAACAAGCAAAAGACCCGCGAGCCTGTCAATGTTGCCCTTGCGCAGTCACGGCATTTTCAAACTGTCCCTATCTGGGCTGTGCAACAACACTTCATATCAATGGAAACATAACTGATGTTCTTACTGTTCTTCTTCGGTCAACGGTTGTTCTTTGTCAAGCAGAAGTCGGTCAAACAAATTGCCAGTTTGCGATTTTTGACCAATAGGCGCTCTGCTGACGTTTTGCGGTCGTACTTTACGTGCGGTGTATTGTTGCGCCCGCAAGCAGGCTTCGACACCGTATCTTAATAAATTTGCTTACTACTGATGAACGCGTTTTTGTTTGCCATTTTACTGCTGCTGCTACTAAACTTTATCGTAAAACCTTGCATCTATTCCACCAACACGCAGAAAAAAATCTTAATATGCATGTAAATACTGAAGTACTGTTTTTGCAATGTGTTTTTGAATGACCGTAAACTTCTCACAATTCGCAGAACATCTGCAGCGCATTGTACCGCTGCAGTTCCGTCTGTTCACTTTGTTGTCGTCCAATTGGCTGATGAGTTTTTGGCGATGTCATTGAGCCGCCGCGTTGTTGATATTTATAGTCAAAATCGTTCTCACTGTTTTCATCGTCGCTCGTCTCAGCAATCAACGCATCCATGAGGCGTTTTGTGAGGAACTGTAATGGCGTCTGCGGGTTGGCTTTTTCGTCCTGGAAAAGTTGTTTTCACATTGCAAATTTCCAGTCACGCAAGCTGTTCTGATTGGCTAACAACGCACAAAGCCCAGCTTGGCTGTTCCAGAGACTGCCCACCACTCAACGTTTTCTAAGTTCCCAAACAGCCAGCCAGCCAGCCTCACCTGCTCATTGGTCCGTTCTTGTCGGTTCGGCGTTTTATCGAGGCCGAGTCCACCTCGCAGTCCACCGCCGTCCACCGTTTCTTGCATGACCTTTTTCATTCAAATTTGAAATCGTTACATACAATGTGACTCGCTATAATTAGCTGCATCGGCAGATTTCTAGTAGTTTTTACTTGGATGTTGATTGGTCGCAGGCCAAACGGCATTGGAAGGTACAGTCCGTTGGTCTGCTTGTTTTTATCGCGACGAAATGACTTGCCAGCGCCAAAATGCCGCATCAAGGAAAGTGGATCGTTGAAATCGGGAAGTTCGAGGGATCCGATAACCTAAAAGCGCGGAAAGGAAAACAGACTGCTTCTGATTACCGGTATTTCAATTGGGCTGAAGATAAAGCCATTCAGCTCGCTGGATTTGTGATTTTCTCAATAAAAGAAATTATTTAGTCAGAAAAATTATCGCAATAAGCAAAGCAATGTAAGTGTAGCACAGACAGTTTTAGTTGAAATTTGGTGAATTTGAGCTGTCCAAAAAGTGAATGGGGACATGGAAGTAACTGAACCACCTAACGCCATAACGTTTTCCTAACGACTGATTTTGGTTTTGAGTGACCACGCTTTCCCCTTTTGGAACCCGGTCTCAGTGATGCAATCAACGCCTTATTAGTGAACTCACAATGGAAAGCAAACCACAGCCAATCACTAAACGCAGCGACTGAAAAATCATCCTCAAACCTCAGTTTCGTCATCGCTCATCTGATAAAATCCACGCGGTACACGCACCACCTGTCCCGTGCTGAGGGGTACCTCAACGAACGCCTCGCGCGGCGGTGCCAGATCGCGGGTCGGCCGGCCGACCGTGAACCCGCCGGACCCGTCTTTTGACGGTACCACCAGAAGGGGCTGCACTCCAGACTCCTGTTTGACGTGCGGTTTCTTTCTTGTTTCATATTGACTGATTTTTTGTTTCGCAGAAAATTCTGCAGAGCACGGCAACCAAATTTATTAAAAATGGTTTTTGAACACTTTGATTCTTTCCCATCTGCCTCCCTGCTACTCGATCCATTGCTTTAGTGTAACAAAAACAGTTCAATTTCCTATCAGCGCAACCGGGAACAAGCTTCTTGTGTCATTTGGTAACTGGTATAACACATTTTCACAAACGCACTATACCTTGAAACCTGGTAGTACTTGCGGTGAATCACGACGAACATTCAAAGGTGAATTTGGATTTGCATTGTTTTTCGTTGCAACGCTGCTGATCAGTTGCACCAACAAATCGATTGGTTCAGCATCTTCTAACCGATCACGATATATATTGGCTTCTGCGATGTGAATGTAAAAACTCAAAATCTTATTGGATGTTGATTGATTGCAGCTTGATTCCTTGATCGATAGATTGTTTTTTTTTCTAAAAAACAATCCAATGATAAATTTCAAACTTACTGGCAATATAACAGTAGTTTAAAGTAACCACAACAAGCAATAACAGTTTGAACGCAATCGATTTGGTCATAATGATAAACAGTTTTTTGCAAATTTTAAATGAACAGTGGCTTTCGTTTATATTGAAAAATGTGCATACTATACATTTCAATTCGAAACATGTTTACGAAATAGTTTTAGTTGATCTTGTCATTGTTTTCAAACTGTAGATATCAAGACGTTGATGAAAAACTTGTTTTTATGTCAGTTGACCTGGAAAACATTTGGTTAATTCCATTCTGCGTAAACGGATAACGCAATGTAAGTTGCACATCACAACTCACTGTTTTTACAAATTTTACAACGGGGACCACAACGGTCGATTTTTCAGCCCAAAGAACAAATGAGTCAGTCACACACAGTGGTAATTAAAATTCAGTAATGTTTGTTTGTTATATAAAACGTTAGCAGATTAAAACTTGTATGTAGTATTGAAACAACACATGTGCACAAAACGCAATGCCCGATCTTTGGCCATATTAACCGTATTTTGGGTCCTGGCAACGATCTTGCACAATTTTCGTCATAGATAGGAAAAAGATTTACTGACAAATGAAAGAAAAGCTAAAATGAATTTTAATGAGTCACCAACAATGGAAGACTTGTATGGTTGCGTTGCAGATTGTGTCTATAGTCCTCTCCACCTCGACGTGTGGACATTGGCAATGGCACAGTGTGTGCGCACTATTACTGTTTTTCAGTTTTTATTCATCAAACTGTAATTTGGTGTTTGATTACCAGTTTTTCATGGAAAGAGAAAAATACATCCTCAACAAAAACGAATTACAAAGAATCTACCTGAAATCATGACTGAAGTTATCACCATAAGAACGATCAAATTTCACTATTCATTTTTATCTAACAGTATGGTCGAATAAATCAGGCAATCCTTGCATTCTCAATCAAGGCGGGGTCAGTCGCAGAGTAGGAGAGAGAGTTGGTACTAAAGAATCGATTAGTTTAAAAAAACGCGTTAAATTTGACAGATAATTGAGTTTCTCTGAACGTCTTTTTTCATTCAAATTTCGCGTGCTCCTTGCACTCTGAAAAAACCTGCCATGTTTAGTCGGCCATGGTTTTTTAACTTAGTCTTTGTGCTATTCTTTTCATTCTTTCTCCCTTGCACAAACGATTGGGAGTTATCTTGGCATTCTTTAAAAAGACAATTCCTAGTCTGCGACTGATGCCGCCTTGACGGAGAATACAAGGACTGCCTTATTTATTCGGCCATACTGTGCTGGTCGGCAATGGCAGCATCATAGTTTGTGAGGCCGACAACAACACCCAAGACGACCACGATGACAATCACAGCGCAAATGCTGCCCACGACGCACCAGGCAATTGTGCTCGTTGTGCGGTACCATGGGTCGCAGTACTGTGTTAATAAAAGCTAAATGTAATATGAATTTAAAATGTGTTATTAAATGTACATTGGTATAATGTTGGTGTTTTAAAACTTTTACCATCGTGTATCTTTTGTTTTAGCTTTGCAACTGAAGGCGCGCATAGACATATGAGAGTACAAATTCATGCTTGATTGGTACCAATGACAGAACGGAGCTCAGAAAATAGGCGAAGATGCGACTAAGGTATTGATTGATGTAAAAACGTGCAATTGTAAAAAAAATTCAAAAGCAAAAAACAACTGTGCGGTCAACACGAATTTACGTCTCGATTTATTCATTCAGCCACGCTAACTAAAACTCATTAAAAATGTACGAACAGTGGTGCCCGCCGAGGTGTCCTGTTGTCATAGAGGAAACAGTTTACCTATTTATGTGCGCATTGAGTATCGGAACCAAAATAAAAGTGTTCCTTTATTTTATCTAAAAATATCTAAATCTAAAAAATTTTCTATTTTATTTTTTAAAAAAATATTTATTTAAAATCCTAAATAAAAAATAGAACAACGTGTTCCCGGTACTCTGCTGAGTTGATTGAGTCATGGCTTATTAAAGTTGGTTAAGGGAATCGTGAGCTGGGCGACATTTTCATTTTGATACTGCACGTAAACGCACGCAACTGAACGCAGGCATTTTGAGGGGTGGCAAGCATACTTTACGTGTTGAAACGGTGCGACTGCGTGCGTGCACTTACGTGCACCTGCGTGCGCACAATTGCACGCGTGCGTCCACTTATTATGGTGGGCACTGTATTAGAATTCGGTGAGGGTAAGATATACCTATGCAGTCGAATTCTAAATTATAGAAATATATAGGCTATCAGCTGATTGGTTGGTGATCACCTGATGTATGCTTTATGTGCAGGACAGGTTGTACCTCCACAGCCTGCAGCTGCGCTCAAAGCATACATCACGTGATAACCAACCAATCAGCTGATAGGCCATAATTTAGAATTTCACTGTATACGGTTTTTTATCAACGTGCATACTACATACTGTAGACACGGATCTTTACACTTTTGAGTCGCGCTGAGAAAGAAAATGTCAATCGGAGCACCAGTACAGATGAACGTTGGCAAAAAAAATTCTTTACCATCGGTCCGCCCACAACAATGGGAGGAGGCGGACCCATCACTGGATGAGGATACATGATGATTTTGGTTGCGGCGCTTTGTTTCACTCACAGCTCCTTTTGTAGTACGTAGAAAATGCTAAGAAAACAGAAACTTGTATCGCAAAAAGGACGAAGTTTATCTCGTTAGAGTTGTCTCTGCTGTTGTCAGCGCTAACAAATAACTCGAGCCTATAGCACGGTTAGCCGATAAATAGAACTAGCCTTTTGACCCGTGACCCCCCACCTAGGGTTAGGGAAAAAAATCCGAATTTTTTTTTTAATTTTTAATTTTTTTACAAGTTAGGTTCGTTCGAAGCGTTTCGTCGAGCTGAGTTCAGCTAGACTTTTTTCAGAACGATCCGAAAAACTATAAGAACGAAAATCGTGTTTTATTAAAATTATGTCCATTTCATAGAGGGAAAGTTGCATTTTCAACAGTAAAACAGGACAATTTTTGACGTGTACTTGAATATTGAACCGTTCTTAGTTGTTCCTCTTTAGAAAATTACCAAAATTTGACTGTGTTCAAAAATTCCTGTTTGCTGTAGCTAAGTCGGCAACCCCTGTCGACCCGGTCGCCCCCCCAAGACACTTACTTTCAGGTTCAACCAGCTATGCTATCTGCCACATGGCGAGAGCCCACTCTTCAAATCATCGTATCGAAAACACGTACCATGATTTCGCGATCACGTTGCGGGCAACTGACAGACGCAAGTTTAACACGTTAGTTTAGCTTAGCACGCAAGTTTTAACATGTGGCCATGTTATCGGGTATCTGAAAAACGGTCGTGTGATGTGGTATTGACCAACACCTCCTCTCCAATTGTTTAACAATATATTGCACAACTCCATTGTGGACCTATAACAAACGCCAATCAGCAAGATATCATGTTCATCTTAAGGCCTACCGACTGAAAAAGATGTTCTAAGTTGCAAGAAAACGATTTCTGAAACGATATTTCAATTTAGTTTCGTTTAGTTTAGTTCAATTTAGTTCAAACGCTAAAAATTGACCCTAGAAGTCATCCAAATCAAAAAAACATGGAGTACGTCGGTCAAAATGACCAAATAATGACATTTACCTACAGTATGGCCGAATAAAAAAGGCAGCCCGTCAAGGCGGGATCAGTCGCAGACTAAGAGTTGTCTTTTTCAAAAATGCCAACATAACTCCTACTCAATGTGTTCAAGGGAGCAAGAATGAACATAATAGCACGAAGAATCCATTAGTCTGAAAAACACGTCAAATTTGGCACACATGTTGGTTTCTGAACGTCTATTTTCTTTCATTCAAATTTCGCGCGCTCCTTGCACCCTGAAAAAAGCTGCCATGTTTACTCGGTCATTCCGTAAGCACACAAAGAAAATTTGGTTTGAACTTTCAAAAAATTATGCCATAAATCGAATTTTCAGAGCAAAGTAGAAGAAAAATTTTAAATTTGAAAAAAAATCCAAATTTAAAAAAAACGAAAAAAATATAAAAAAAATTTCAAAGCCCCTAACCCTACCCCACCTCCCCCCCGCCCACGGTGCTGATTGTTTTGTCGCAACTTAGAACATGTTTTTTCAGTCGGTAGCAGTACCGTGGGCCCAAAAAGTGTGCAGTGCAACCCCCAGAAATTTTTCTACAATAGTGCACCCCCCCCATGGCCCACGCCTGGGGGGTGTCACTGTCAGTACCGTGGGCCCAAAACAATTTTCGAAGGGGGGGGTATGGTGCCGTGGGGGGGGGGGTGCCAACCAAAAAGTGAGGGGGGTCCAACCTATGGTAACGTGGGACCCCCCCCATGGGGGTCCCATGGGGGGTGCATTTTTTCAAAATTTTCTATGGGGGGGGTCCACTCCCCCCCCACCCCCCATGATATTTTTTCGCTTAAATTTTGAAGGAAAAACGGGGGGGGTCCAAACCATAGTTGTTCCAAAAATTTTTCGAATCTATCTATATCAGACAGGTTTTTTCGGCTCAGCTATTATCTATCTAAAAAATTTTCTCAGCCAGCTATCTATCTGAAAATTTTTGTTTTCGAACACATAAAATGAGTCAATTTTTGACCAAAATTGACCATTTTTGCTCGTAATTCTTGAAAATTTCGCTAATTTTAAGTATAACACGCGTTTATACTTGATTTTTAATGTATTTTTAGTATTATTTTGCTGTATTTATAGCTTTTTAGCGTTTTAGCTATCTATCTATCAAATTTCAAAATTTTGACCGCCCCCCCCCCAAAGTCACATGCCCCCCCGCGGCCCCCCCCCCTCAAAATTTTCCAGCTATCTATCTATCTATCTGGAAAATTTGCTCCAGCTATCTATATCAGCTCCCCCCCCCCCAACCCCTCGGCTCTAGAACAACTATGACCATACCCATACCTAGGGTTAGGGGAATAAAAATCCGGATTTTTTTTAAATTAAAAAAAAATTAAAAAAATTTTTTTTCACAAGTTAGGTTTGTTCGAAGCGTCTCGTCGAGCTGAGTTCATCTAGACTATTTTCAGAACGATCCGGAAAACTATAAGAGCGAAAATCGTGTTTTATTGAAATTATGTCCATTTCATAGAGGGAAAGTTGCATTTTCAACAGTAAAACAGGACAATTTTCGACGTGTACTTGAATATTGAACCGTTCTTAGTTGTTCCTCTTTAGAAAATTACCAAAATTTGACTGTGTTCAAAAATTCCTGTTTGCTGTAGCTAAGTCGGCAACCCCTGTCGACCCGGTCGCCCCCCCCCAAGACACTTACTTTCAGGTTCAACCAGCTATGCTATCTGCCACATGGCGATTACCAAAATTTGACTGTGTTCAAAAATTCCTGTTTGCTGTAGCTAAGTCGGCAACCCCTGTCGACCCGGTCGCCCCCCCCCAAGACACTTACTTTCAGGTTCAACCAGCTATGCTATCTGCCACATGGCGATTCTTCAAATCATCGCATCGAAAACACGTACCATGATTTCGCGATCACGTTGCGGGCAACTGACAGACGCAAGTTTAACACGTTAGTTTAGCTCAGCACGCAAGTTTTAACATGTGGCCATGTTATCGGGTATCTGAAAAACGGTCGTGTGATGTGGTATTAACCAACATCCCCGCTCCAATTGTTTAACAATATATCGCACAACTCCATTGTAGACCTATAACTTACGCCAATCAACAAAATATCATGTTCATCTCATGGCCTACCGACTGAAAAAACATGTTCTAAGTTGCAAGAAAACGATTTCTGAAACGATATTTCAATTCAGTTAAGTCATTTCAACGCTAAAAATTGACTCTAGAAGTCATCCAAATCGAAAAACATGGAGTACGTCGGTCAAAATGACCAAATAATGACATGTACCTAAGCACACAAAGAAGTTGGGAAGAAAATTTGGTTTGAACTTTCAAAAAATTATGCCATAAATCGAATTTTCAGAGCAAAGTAGAAGAAAAAATTTTCAAATTTTTTTTTAAGTTTGAAAAAAAAATCCAAATTAAAAAAAAACGAAAAAAAATAAAAAAATTTTTTTCAAAGCTCCTAACCCTACCCCCCCACCCCCCCACCCCAACGCCCCCCCCCCCCCCCTGTCACCTCACCTCCATTTTTTTCAAAAAACCCTAATTTTGCATTTTTCTTTACCTTTGTGTCTGTCCCTCCATAGATTTTGTTGTTTCTGACCAAACAAGCAGCTTGTTTGCACAAAATATTCTGTATTTTACAAGAATTTCTGTGTTTTCAACCCCTCCTTTTCAAAACATTTTTTTCTTACTTTTTCTCCATTTTTTTTTCAACAATTGTAAAATTTCTGTATTTTACAAGAATTTCTGTGTTTTTCTAAGGCAAAAATTTGGTATTACCCGTGCGATCCCGTGCACCCCCCCCCAGTACCGTGGGCCCAAAAAAAATTTCGAGGGGGGGGGGGTATGGTACCGTGGGGGGGTGCCGACCAAAAGTGAGGGGGGGGGGGGTCCAACCTATGGTAACGTGGGACCCCCCCCCCCCCGGGGGTCCCATGGGGGGGGGGGGGGTGCTTTTTACAAAATTTTCTGTGGGGGGGGACACCCCCCACCCCCCATGATATTTTTTCGCTTAAATTTTGAAGGAAAAACGCTAAATTTTGCTGCAAAATCTTTGAAATTACAATGAAGATGGTCAAGTTATCATATATTCAGCTTATATTATAAACTTTATAAACAAAAAATCATGATTTTCGAAAAAATTTTAGGGTGTGCAGAAAATTTTGGGGGGGGGGGGGGTGTTCGCCAGACAAAATTTAATGGGGGGGGGGGGGGGTGTCGGCCAAAATTTCGAGGGGGGGGGAAAGAGGGGGGGGGGGGTGCCCGGTTTTAGGGGGGGGGTGGCACGGTGCCCCCCCACCCCCCCCACCCGACGGTCTCGGGTGCTCTGGGGGGGTGTACCTAGAGATGTAAGGGTCAAAAAAAAATTTTTTTTTAATTTTTTTTTTAAAAAAAAGTAAAAAAAATGAGCATTTTTTATTTTATTTTTTTTATTAAAAATTTTTGAAATTTTTTCTTTAATGTGCCCTGAAAATGCCGTTTTTGGCATAATTTTTCGAAAGTTCAACAAAAATTTTCTTTGACTTTACCTTGTCACTTAGTCTTCAACGCTGCAGGTGGTATTCTGGATTGATTTATCGACTGTTTTCAGCCTTGGTGAGTGATGATCGACTCGCGCATAGAAGTACTTGAGCGTCTAGGGTTGTTAAACAAAAATGAAAATTTTTTTTAAAAAAAAGTGATTAAAAAAAAACAAAAATGCCGATTTTTTTTTTTTTAAATTCGAAAAATTTTCTTCTAATATGCTCTGAAAACCTCAATTTTGGCACAATTTTTCGAAAGTTCAACAAAAATTTTCTTTGATTATACCTCGTAAAACCTTTAGCAGTCGATTTTGGGCCGTTTTACCGACTGATTTTAGGCTTCGACAACATCTGCGATGAAGTTTTTGAGCGTCCCAAAGCTTAGCCTACCATTTCCGATGCAGATAAGGTGACGATTAGCCTCTCAGAGCGATCCGGTTGTGCTCGCTGCACCGTTTGCAAGCGCTACGTTGTCTGGTTGCTGCTTCGTGTCGTGTCGTCGCGACACCATCAGAAGAAGTGATCGAATTTCAAGGCGGTATGTTTGTCTTCACTTTAGCATTAGCTTAGCTGGGGACAATTAGTGACGTTTTGGAGGTCAAAACACAAGAAGAGGCATGGTGACGGTTTGGAAAAGGGGTAATTGAGGTCACCAAAACAAAATCTGCAAAGTTCCGCCATACGGGTGTCATTCGGGAGGCGCTTGCATATCATATGTGGTTCTTCGGACTCCCTGATTGATTTAGCACAACTTTGATTTTTGAAATTTTTTTTTCAAAAAAAAAATTTTTTTTTTAAAAAAAAAACAAAAATGACGATTTTTGTTTTTTTTAACAACCCTATGAGCGTCGCAAAGGCTAGTTCAACAAATTCCGATGTCGCTAAGGTGAGATAGAAGCAGAGAACTCACATTTACGCATCGTTTTTCAGGATCTCAAAAGGTGGAAATTGCACTGTCTGCCACTGCAAGCGTAACTTCGTTGGTTGCTCGTTGCTGTTTCGCCTCGTGTCGTCAGCGTGATCACACCGGTTTGTTGTGGAACTTGTTTCCATGTTATTTGAGGTGAATTGAGAGGCAAAACACGAGACGTGATGTCGTCGGTGGGAAAATGGGGTCGCCGAAACCAAGTCTGAAATTTTCACCCTCCTCCCATATGAGTGGGGGTCATATGGTAAGTCGGTGGCTCCTCAGATGGTGATATTCGGACTCCCTGAAAAATTCTGAACAACTTTCATTTAAAAAAAAAATTAAAAAAAAATTTTTTTTTTTTTAAAGAAAAAAAATAGAAATTTTTTTTTTCTTGACATCTCTAGGTGTACCCCCTTCCACCCCCCCCCGCCCACGGTACTGACCCCCCCCCTCACGAAATTTTTCTGCCAGTGCACCCCCCCCCCCTCAGGAAAATTTGCTGCCCGTGCACCCCCCCCCTCACCGAGAAGGCACCTGACCCCCCCCTCTAAAATTAGGCAAACACCCCCCCCCTCACCCGAGGTCCCGCTTTCGCTACTGGTGTGGGGGGTGTCGACCAAATTTTCGAGGGGGGGCCGATGCAGTACCGTGGGCGGGGGGGGGGGGGGGGGGGGCACCCCCCAGAGCACCCGAGACCGTCGGGTGGGGGGGTGGGGGGCACCGTGCCACCCCCCCCCTAAAACCGGGCACCCCCCCCCATCGTACCCCCCCCCGAGAAAAATTTGCCCGCCACCCCCCCCCCCCCCCCCAAGGAAATTTTGTCTGGCGGACACCCCCCCCCCCCCAAAATTTTCTGCACACCCTAAATTTTTTTTCGAAAATCATGATTTTTTGTCTATAAAGTCCATAATATAAGCTGAATATATGATAACTTGACCATCTTCATTGTAATTTCAAAGATTTTGCAGCAAAATTTAGCGTTTTTCCTTTCAAATTTAAGCGAAAAAATTTCATGGGGGGAGTGGGGTAATGGACCCCCCCCCACAGAAAATTTTGAAAAAATGCACCCCCCGATGGGACCCCACCTGGGGGGGGGGTCGCACGTTACCATAGGTTGGACCCCCCCCCCCTCACTTTTTTGGTCGGCACCCCCCCCCCCCACGGTACCATACCCCCCCCTCGAAAATTTTTTTGGGCCCACGGTACTGGTCCGATGGGGAGTGCCCGGTTTTAGGGGGGTGGTACGGTGCCCCCCACCCGACGGTCTCTGGTGCTCTGGGGGTGTACCCCCCCCGCCCACGGTACTGGTCGGTAGGCCGGCCATGAGATGAACATGATATCTTGTTGTTTGGCGTGTGTTATAGGTTAACAATAGAGTTGTGCGATATATATAGTGGCTGAATTCAGATTCAAATTCAAATTAATTGAGAAATACAGAGCTTAAAGGTCGAGAAGACCAAAAAACGATGGCAGATAGTGAAGTCATAAGCGACAAAGAAAAGGTTTGTTTTGTGGTGTTTTTATTGGTTCGCCTCTTTTGTTTTGTGTTTGTGTTGGTCTGATTTGACATTTGATTGAAATAAAATCTTGTTTTTGGCCTATTCTTTAGGTTCGCATAGCAGGCGATTTTATTTTGCACGCACCTCCGGGCGAATTCAATGAAGTGTTCAACGACGTGCGAATGCTCTTGAACAATGACCAGCTGCTGAAGGTGATCAATTTTGAGTGTCACAATCAAGACCAAGCAATCAATTGTGCAACCGAAAAACGAATCTGGTAAACTATGAATATGTTTGTTGACAGGACGGATGTGCTGGCTCGTTCGCACAGTACAACAAGGATCAGTTCATGCCCGTCCGCTTGGAATCTGCCGACAAAATGGTCAGTGACTCGTGAATTAACATTGCAGTTCGTGTTCTCGTGTCATTTTCTGCGAGCTGTTGATTTGGCATTAATCACTGCTCAAGCTCAACTGAATATCTGTGTCTGTGGTGGTTTCAATACAAACAAAGCTATAAAGTGACGCCCTGAAACTTGAGATTGGTCACTCTTTCAATAGTCTTGTGTTTTTGTGGATTTCTTTCTTAATTTCACACCATATAATTTTATTCGTTTTTGCACTGCTGCTTTGCAGACGCTGGTCACCATTCACAATGACCTCGGCGGCGGCCGATTCTACGATCCAAAATCGTGCAAATCGTTCCGCTACGATCATTTGCGCCGCGAGGCAACGGACGTGCAGCCGTATGAGGCAGGCGACACCAAGGCTGAACCGTGGCGCAAGGCGTTGCAACAGGTCGGCTGTGCTTGTGTGCGCAGGGGCGTCCATAGTTGTTCCAGAGCTGGTGGGGGGAGGGCAATATAGATTGCTGGAGCAAATTTTCCAAATAGGTAGCTGCGAAATTTTTTTGGGGGGCTGTCAAAATTCTGAAATTAGATAGATAGCAGCTAAAACGCGATCAAAACAGTCAAACCGCTAAAGATGCGCCAAGTACAAACGCGTATGTTACCTAAAATTAGCGAAACAAGAATTTCGAACAAAAATAGCCAATTTGACAATTTTGGTGAAAAAATGACCCATTTATGTCTTCAAAGACAAGAGTTTATATGGCCTATTTTTTTAAACGTGTCCCACTGAAATGACGTCATGTGCCACAAAACATGCGCTTGTCGTTCACAGCAAACCAGACTATCCGTTTAGCCGATTTCTTCCCGTAAACAAATGGTGAATGTCGAATCAGTCACACCAAACTGAAATTTTAGTGCCTGTACTTTGACAAACGGGCGTTTTTAAATAAAATGACATCACGCTAGTCCGGACACGTTTGAATAAATGCACAATAGATAGCTAACTCAGAAATTTTTTTAGATAGATAATAGCTGAGCCGAAAAACCTCTCAGATAGAGGTAGACTAAAAAGCTTTTTGGGGGCGCTGGTCCCCCCACTGCGAATGGCTGGTGGGCACAAGTGACCGTGTGTTTCAGGCGGCCGACATGTACATGGAGAACCACTACCAGAGTGCTGGTGTGTGCACCGTCTTCGGACGCATCGACCAAGCGAGCGCCCTGCCCTGTTTGACGCTCTGCATCGAGTCGCACAAGTTTCAGCCGAAAAACTTCTGGCACGTGTCACGTTTTTTCATGTGTTGCGCCGTGATGTGCGGCCTAAAATCGTGCTTACTTAATCGGTCGATTTGCCAGCTGGAGAAGAATTTCTGAAGAAATGTTGTGCGTGATTTGCAGGAATGGCCGTTGGCGATCTCAATGGGCCGTGATGTTGATGGACAAACAGGCCGAACTGAAAGCAGTCATCAAAGTGCAGGTGCTGCTGACTGTTTGTGCAATGAAATGACGAGTACACGCTGTTGTTTATGTGATGTCGTTTTCAGGTGCACTATTACGAGGATGGAAACGTGCAATTGGTCAGTTCAAAGGAAATCACGCGCAAAATCACCGTATCAGTGAGTAATCGATTGAATTTAGTGTCTCTGGTGAAACGTTCTTACGTTTTACCTGCTTCTCATAGTTTCATACATGTGATTTTGTGTGCAGCCAGAGCCAGAGAACACGGCCAAAGAGATCATTCGTATCATCGAAGAGGAAGAGGGCGCCTACCAGGTGCGTTGCTTCTGTGATTGCTTTCATTGTGACTGACCCAGCAGCATCGTGACACGCCTCGCACGTTGTGTGCAGGCCGCCGTGCACGAGAACTACCAGACAATGTCCGAGACGACGTTCAAGGCGTTGCGCCGTCAGCTGCCCGTCACGCGCACCAAGGTCGACTGGCTGAAAATACAGTCGTACCGGGTCGGCCATGAGATCAACAAACCGATCGCCTGATGTGCAACTTTTTTATAATTGACATCAGCATCATACACAGTCAACCACCATTCGGCGCTACTATGTTTATGTACAGGGTGTCTAAAAACAATGGTCAGCGAAACGGCACGTTTTCGAGTTCTTGTTCAAATATTCGGTCTGATGTTTTGAACACTGTGGAGAAATATTTGCCGTTGATTGTGTTAAAATTTCGTTGGCAAAAATTGGGGTTGGTAAAAAACGTTTTTTATACGGCCAGGAAAAAAAACGGTTTTATTTCCGTTTATACAGTCGAAATAAACATATACCGTTTATACAGTCGTTTATACCGTTTATACAGTCTAGAGATTCAAGAAAAGTAAATCTGATAGTATCTAGATATTTCACAAATCCAGTTTTCACACTGCCCATTTTTTAGTTTTGCTACATATAATTTTGCAATATCATGCACCTAATAGTTTTGAAGCACCGAAAGTTTGGAAAAAAGGTTTAAGGTAAAACCGGTTTTTTTTATTTTTGAAAGACAAAAAATAAAACCTTTTTTTTTAAAAACGGTTTATTTCTTATGCCAATTGCCAATCTTTGCAGCAACGTCACTTTCATCAATCCGCAGAAGTTTGGTTCAAAAGCAAAATCAATTATGAAATCAAAAAAAAGGAAAAAACAAAACTGCAAAAGATCACGAATCAACAAGTACGGTCAGCAAATGCAATTTTGAACTTTGAACTTCCGGGCTTCAGGTTTTTAGAAAGAATTATTAATTCAAAGTTGTAAACGCAATCAATGGTAAACATTTCTCAAGCAGTGTTCAAAATCCAACTTGAAACCAAACTCGAGAATGAGCCGTTTTCCCATTGGATTTGGAGACACTGTACTTGTTATCGGTTTGCTTCGAAAAACATACCGTATTACCTCCAATAAACCCCCATGGGGGATTAATACGTCAGCGACTTTTAGGGGTGGGGGTTTATTGGTGGGTGGGGGGTTATTTACAAAAAATTCTAGGGGTGGGGGTTTGTTGAAAAATGGCAAAAATACCTTTCATGGCAAGCAAGAAAGTCGCAGAAATTTCTATTTTTCACAGAGATTTCCTTTTGTAACAGCCTTTTGTAATGAAATAACCATTAACTCATCCCTTTGGGGCCTTTGGTAGCAAAATTTCACCAATGTCACTGCATTCAGCCACTGAATTCGCTGGGTATGTGTTTCAAACAGGTTTCTAATTACCCCCATGGGGGATTATTTGTGGGGGATTGTTCGGAAACTTGTCGTGGGGGTGGGGGTTTATTGGTGGGGGGGGGGGGGGTTTAATACGGTATGAACGATCGTGAAATTGGGTAAAAAGTCGACTTTGAGAATTGTAAAAAGCGGATAGGGAAAGTGCAGCAGTGCGTCACCTGCATGTTGTATCTAATGACTAGTACACACGTGCATGTTGACGTTTGCCCGTGATCGTTTTGATTGGCGAATTCGTGGCAGACTTTGGCTTGCACGTGACTACGTAAGACGAGACTGTGTTGCCAATCCACAATGAGCTTTTCATTTCCACGCATGTTTTTTTATGACAATGTTACAAACTGTTGGGTGGTTAATTCACAATGGATTTTATGCGGCTGAACTTTTCAGTTGTAAATTCGAACATTTTAGAACGAACTTTGAGTCTAACTTTATTCAAAATTTTTTGAAACTGGCAGTTGCAATTTTGCTGTTTGGAAATTGTTTTTGGTACCTTTGCGCTTCCTTTATTGTTCTTGTCACGTCACCGTATTCATTTTGTTTTTTCTACCTTGTGATTGTTCGGTGTGTTCTTCTGTCGCATAAAATTGCCGCAAAATGTATCGCTCTCGAATATTTTACTGTTCGTCAATCTCGGTTTTGTTTCTGACCACGTTTAACATGAGAGGTTTTTGAAAATTGAGAAACTGTTTTCTGCATTGCACGCAAGTTTGTGATTTTTTTGTGAAGCTTCGAAGATCCCATTTTATTTTTTTCCATTGTCCAAAATTGTCAGTGTTTTATTTCGTCCGTTGCAATCGTATATTCTATCTGCAGTATTCACGGACGTTGCATAAAGATAAAGAGATTTCGCAATGGTTTCAGTGAAGTAACAAAACAAGTGTTGCACTACGCTGTCTTGGCCAGCCCATTGGCTAGCTAGCTGGTACATTTCAATTTTGTTCGTTTCATATTCTTGTTGTTGCCGCTTAACTCAGCAGTGTGTTTTTTGCAACTGCGCAGGCTTATTGCGTGCATGTTGTTTATTGATTGAACGACACAAGCTCATGTTGGCCAGTGCGTTGTATGCTTGCTGGGGCAGCGCTGCACATGCCAGAAGCTATGCCGGTGCTTGTTACCTTGCATTTTATACCTGCTCAACAAACATCATGCTTTATTTTCAGTTCCTGTTGTTGAATTGAATCGTGTATTTTTTTTTAGCAAGCTTTCCAATTTTATTGTCGGTGTCAGTGCAAAAGACTTTTCACTGCAACCAAACGAGATTGAATGTTTTTCCAGAGTAGTTCCTCTGAACTGACAATGGCTGAGCTGCTGACAAGTCTGATTGCGAAATCAGAGCAGATGGCGCCGTCCGCAGAGAACGGCACATCCGAGGGCGACGCTGGCGCTCTTTCATCGTACGTTGATAAAGCGGCACTGAGCACGCGGCTTGCATCCGCCTCAGCACCGGCCACCACAACCACACTTGGGCACGCTCTCAATTTTACGGCGACGCTTTCAGGCAAGCCCAATCGACTTGTCACCGGTTTGATTGTTGCAGTGCATCAGTCGCTTGTTATCATTGCAGAAGACGCAACGCCATCAGGCATGAATACCGTCGAGGCATCGTGGTACGACAGCACGTCCACGCTTGTCATCCTGTTCATGTTGGTCGTCATCGTCATGCTCGTTTTGTTCCTGTTTGTGCGCGCTAAACGGTTTGTTCAGTTGCACAGTTCAATGCGTTTTCATTCGTTCGTCAGCGTTGTGCATTTGTGCTTCAGCGAATACGGCGTGCTTGGTCTTGGCGTCGGGCACAACGACCAATTCACGTTTGGTGGGTCGCACGTGGACAACGGCGGTGGCCGGCGTACGTGCAGCCTGTCTGGTACGTCCATTGCTGAAAATGCTACTGTGATGCTGGTGTGTTGCTCCAAACTGTGAAACGTGTGCTATTTGTGCATCTGGCATGGTGATTGGCTGCGAGCAGCTGGGTGGACAAATCACTGAGCCCCATATTCAAAAGCGGCCACTCAGCCGGCGACCTATGCTCAACAGATGGAAGGCACCATTGAAGTGCGCTGGTTGCAGGCTCGCGTGTCGCCTTGATCGGTGGTGCACAGCAGGCGCGGTTGGCAGGCGCAGACGCCCCAGACGCAGCAGCAGGCGTCATGCACGCGTGTCACGTGGGCCGCTTCGGCGGCGAACTGACGCCGTCGGATCCGGAGTTTTGGGAGCGCCATCTGATGCACGACGACGTCATTGACGACGCAGTGTACCGCCCACCGACCACGGACGCACATCCGGCCGTGCACTCGCACGCGTTTGTGAGTGGCGCACACTGTGCTGGCTGATTGCTCGTGCCAGTGGCGGCGTGCTCAGCCAAATCCGTGCTCTCGCTGTTTGTGTACAGTGTTGCCAAAGAAATAAGGCACTCTTTGTATTCTCAATCAAGGCGGCATCAGTCGCAGACGAACAGTGGTCTTTTTCAAAAATGCCAAGATCATTCCCAGTCGTCTGTACAAGAGAGAAAGAAGTGAGCATGGAAAAGGTGCACGGTGCTCAGGCGTGACTGCCGTGTACATCAGTCACTCGGCGACTAACCGAAAGCAACTTCCGCGTTTTTCCAGTGAACTAAAACGGCATGAACTGTAAACGCTTCTTTGCGAACAAGTTGAAACCACTTCAGAACAACAACATACGTCTGGAGTTCAGCAATGCGCGGGTGTGAGTGTTCCTTGGACTGGTCGAAGACGGACGGACAAAAACAACGTGAAGCAAAAGTTGTCCTGTGCTGTGCCCTTTGGTGGAGGTGGTATTGGGCATCTTACAAATCGCTCATTTGTTTTTTATCTTCTTTTGGGCATTTTCTCTGTCAGCATTCCAGAGTTTTATTTTATTGTACTGTGCTGCGCTAAATTTTTCTGTTCCATCCAGAAAAATGTCGAGATTTATCGAATTGCTCTGCTATCCATACAATCATGTGAGTTGCTTTTGTGAGATTATCGGTGTGTAGTGACCAAACTATTGTATTTTGTCAAAAAAAACAATAATTGACAGAAAATCTTTATGCCTGTTGTTTGCTCTAGTCATTGCTGCAGTCATTCCAACGTGTTCATCGTGTTGAGTTTTCTTTAATATGGAATGTACAAGTAAGGGTTGCTTGCTAATGGATTATACTTTTCCTGAATGTTCACCATTCCATTTCTACTGATCCACGTATACGCACGTCAGCTGTTGCTCTTTCTCTTTCAGGGGCTACTTCAACATTCAATGTCTTACCGTGTGCTTTGATTACTCAGTAGATGATGTGATTGATATTGTTGTATTGCGCATATGAGAAAAAAGTCACGCTTTATTGTTTTACGACTGTTCTACTCAGCTATAATTTATAAAACGAGGAAATAAAAAATTTTACAAGTTAAAAAAATCTCGGTTGCAAGATTGACTAAAGCACATTGAATATTTGTACAGGTTGGTGAAGCAATCGTCCATTCAGTGATGCCAGTATGGCACATTTGTACAGCAAGTCACAGCACCGTTGGCATTGCCCATCCAACGTGTCCACAGCGCCAACGTCAAGCGTTCGACTGTCTGCGCAGCCTCATCCTCAGTTCGCTCAGCACGAATGCCCTCAGATTGAGGTCGTCGATGTGCGTCTGTGCGTGCTCGATCGCCAGCTGGATGCCGCTGCTTGCGGCCGCCTGGTCGTGCGACGGCGATGTCCGTGCGAACGCATCGTAGTAGGCGCTCAGTTGCTCTGCGTACTCGATCCACACGCAATTCGCACAGCCCGTGCCGCAGCAGACGGGCGCTTCGACGTGCTCGGTGCCGGTGACACTGCTGACGGGCATCGTTGGTGCTGCTGAATCTGAATGTGCACGGGTTCACTCAGGACTTCATTTTGCAATAAACTTGCACATTTTGGTGTGTGTTGGACACAAATCAAGGAAAATGTCGCTCAAATGACCCTATTACGTGTTTGCTGTTTCTCAGCGCGTGCCGACGTGCCTCGCGTTGCATCTTGCCCCGTTGACTGCTGCTGTGCACTGAACAGACGGTGATGATGACTGCTGATCGACTGAAGCACGCTCTTGGATTGCCAAAGAAACTTGGAGCTCTTCGATACCGGACAAGTCAGGTTGGCCATTGATTGTGAAAAACTTGAATGCTGTGCAGTTTTGCTGTTGGCTGCATTTGCTGATTCGGGTCCACTCGTTCAGCAATGTGCTGGCTGTGTGTGAATTGACTGCAATCTGAAACATCAGTTCAACACACTGTTTCTGTGTCTTTAGCCCCAACGCAGCTGAATGTTCGAATTTGCGGATTGCACCATTTTGCATGTTTTATCGCGACCGGATCATTGAAATGAAATGCTCATTTGAACAAACAAAAAGGGGGATTTTGTGGCAGCGAAGGAACTTTCAAGAAGCAGAAAACCATGGTGTGTTACCATGCCAACACGCACAATAGGAGCTCACTTGAACATGCGCACACCGCCTGCAATGATGATTTTTTCCACAGTCCTTAAAGCTGAACATTGCACTGAATCATAAACTCAAACTGACGTACGAACGGTCGAGCTTGGTCGACGCGTTCAACAGTCAACAAGGTCATCTGCAGAAATCCAATCAGTTTCATGTCAGAAACTGCACAATTGCCACAAAAAACAGCAAAATAAATTTGAAATGCGGAATTTTCAGACGCAACTATGGCCAGTGGCACGGACAACTCGAAATGGATCAACGCGTTTTCGGACCCGCTGGCCACTTTGTACACGTTCCCGGCGTGCCTCACTTTGTCCGATTTGAACGGCGATGGTGACTACAAACTGATCATTGCTGGTTCGTTGATCTGTCAGCTTTTCGATTGAGTTCAATTGTTATCGGAAGTCATCAATAGAAAGTGCAGTATAATCGGCAGACCTCGGCACCGGCAAGTACAACATGCGACTGAAGGTCTACAAAGGGGTGTCGCTGATTGCCGAGCAGGCACTGGTCGACCTGCCCACAGCCGTCGTTGCGTTCGTCATGGACACCGTGAGACACCATTGCTTGCTTTGTGTCGTTTCTGCTTCCTGCGACTGAAAGGTCTTCAATTTTGTGAACTATTCAGCTGACGCCATGCGCTCCTGCGATTGCGGTCGCCTCTGGCAGCAACGTGTTCATCTACAAAAACCTGCGTCCGTACTACAAGTTTGGGCTGCCATCGGCACAGATCGATGAGACGGAGGCCGAGGTGTGGCAGCACGTGCGCACTGGCCAGTTGGACTGTCGTGCCCTGACTACGGTGCTTCAGAGCCTTTGTCAAAAGGTGAGAAAGATTTTTGGAAATTGTGTTTGTGTGTGTCACTACAAAACAGTAAAAAGTGGTTTGCGGTTGTTTGGCCATACACTTGGACGTCGATTTGTTGCAACGCGATTGGTCACGTTTAGGCGATTCTTGAACGTTTTTTCAATTTAATTCGCAGCAATTGTTCAGAAGTTTGTTAGCTGCCATCTCATTGAAACAACAATCAACCGCCACCAATTTTAATTGCAATGTTCTGAAAACTAATTTTATATGTTCTCTGTGACTATGTATATAACCTTGACGGGTGTTTTTTAGTCACAACAATCGCTTTTTTAACTGACACTTAAGCGTGTCGAATGAAAAAGAACAAAACAGAACACAGTGGTTCAACAAACTACTTCTGGACAAAGTAACCGCCTTGTTTGAATTCTTACAAAATGGCGTTTCACTATTCAGCTGGGCAACTCCCAACTTTCGGTTCGCTCACAACGGTATCTCTTGATCGAAGAGTCACAGCGTGAGGAATTTGTTGAACGCCACGTGAATGACAAACTGAAACGCCAATCAACGATCACTTGCATGGCCACCATGAAGCGCTCCTCACACGAATTGAACGGTCTGTGTGTTTTTGGTGGCAACTGTTTTGGTTTATGAACACTTTTGAGCAAATACAATGTAACTAGCACATTGCAGCCGTTGACACGCTTGTGATCGGCTGTGAAAATGGCGAGGTTCTGTTCGTGGACGCACAAGCATTCACTCCTCTGGCCCATGCCGTTGTGCCATCGGCTCCCGTGATGCTGCACGCTTCCGGTGGCAAATATGCGTTTTTATGATTCTTATTGTGTCCAGGTTTGCTCCATTCTCAAAGTCAACAAATTTTTGAAGGGTTGTTCGACGTGGAGTATCGTGTGCTTGTCTGCTGTCGTGACGGATGTGTTTACACGGTAAAACGTGAAATGTGCTATGTGCACAAAGCAACCATTGAACTGAACTGCCATGCCGTCGGTAAAAAATAGAATTTCGCGCCTTAAATTCTTTTAAATTCAATTTTATAATATTAGAGTTTTCAGGAATGACCAAAGCAGGTAAACAAGTTGTCATCGGATGCACTGATCAAACGCTTCGACGTTTTTCTCTCAAGGTGACTGTTTTTCACCGTCGGAGACATTGTCTCAAACTTGAAAAAAAATGTAAAATGGCGCAAATTCCCGTGAGTATCAATAGCAATAATAGAAAACATCAATTGGGAGAATGATGCTTACAAAAAAATTTTAAACCCAAACTCCTAGCACTGAAAACAAGTAAAAAGCAAAATTCAAGGGTCGTCGCTTGAATGTGGTCACAATGCCTGCAGCAATAACTGCGGTTGAATTGCTGGACTATGAACCAAAGGGGTACATCGCAACACTGGTGGCTCTCGACAACAAACAAGTGAGCACTTTTTACACAAAACGTTGAAAAAAGAGACAGTGGTCAAGTGGTCCAAGGCATACCAGAGACGTGTTGCAAAAACAGTCAAGACTGCAAATAAAGGAGTGCATCTCTTTCCAAACCAAAAATCACTTAATTTTAAATTAAGATTCACATTTACCAAGAAACGTTCATGGTGGATTTAATTGAATTGGACGACGTTGCAATAGCCTTGAAGTTTGGTCGCTTCGGTCGGGAAGAGGGTGCTTTAATTATTGCGACTCGAAGTGGAGGCCTTCAGGTGACAATCTTGTTTAGAGATAAAGTTATTGTTTTTTGTCAACTATTTGCTCTGATTTGTGTAGAATTAGGCTTCATTTATTAATACAGACCAATGTTTTCCAGGTAAAATTATTCAAAAGAACTGCAAAACTAGAGGAGAGAGCGCAAGAAGCGGGAGCACCGGCCGCTCAGATGCGAAAGCTGAACATTCCACGAAAAACAAAAGTTTATGTGGACCAAACTTTACGGGAACGAGACGAAGCACAACGGATGCACCAGGTAGAGTCGTCACTTATTATGTTACTGGTGTTTCTTCTTATTTTATTTTATTTTTTAGGTTTTCCAACGTGATATGTTTATGTTGCGCTTGCACACTGCACGTGCGTACGCGAAGATGCTAGAAACTAATTTGAATCCAATATCTTTGAACTCGGATGAAATGTTGAAACTTTCGGTGCAAGTAAATTTCATTTGTTCTTCTGTTTTCTTGTGGTTCAAGTTAGGAAACGTTTGTTTTTTGTTTCTTTTTAGGTTCTTGGTTTTGGTCCGACATTTCAAATGATTATTTACCTGCAAACAATGAGTGTTCAAGCAGTCACCGGACTCAGCATCACGTTCCAGTTCAATTCAAAGTTGTACCAATTTGAAAAAACAATCATCCCTGTCGCAATGCTTGTGCCCGGCATTCAATATACGTTCGTCACGAAAGTACACTGTCTCATGGCTGATAAAGGACTTGCCGACGACATCAAGGCTTGTTTTATGAGCTTTCTGTTCGTGGGAACGTTGAAGTTTTATTCTTGTCGTGTAAAACCAGCCATATTTCTTCAGGTGTTCGTCGTTAAGGACGACCGCACTACACCGTGCCTCACAGCTCAAGTGACGATGCCAGTCAGTGAGCAAACATTGATTGATTGAACCACAAAAACATGCAAACTGAAACAGTAACAAACAGTTTCAACTGTGAAGGCTTTATATTTCTATCGTTGCATGTGTTTGGAACAAATTTTTTCTCTGATATGACAATAATTTGCATGGTTTAGTTGTCTGACCAAATAAGTCATTTTTTACCGACTGTTAAAAACAGCCTGAATGCATTGTCAAATGCGTATCTGTATGTTGCTAGTGTGTCTTGTTTTTAAACGCTGGCAAAACCACTATAATACATTGATTAAGTAATACATGTCAAAACTGTTCATCAAGGAGGCATAAAATTATTAGCGAAACTGAAGAAAAGTTAAGTCGTGCTGGTTTTTTCTGTGATTTTGTGCTACGTGGGCAAATTGTTTTTGGTTGAAGATATTAAAAATGAACGTAAATTTTTTGTTTATTCTTGAAACCTAAACGTGCTTTGAAATGTGTTTTGAAATTAAAAATAACTTTTTCACAAATTCTTTTTAGCTTAGATCCAAAATATGAAGCGGGTTCAAATGCAACCAATCTTGTCGTCTATTCAACAGTTACTATGATCAGACATCTTTCGTGTGGATTTTTTCTCATTCTTTTCATCTGTGCAATATTATTACAAAATGTTTTATTGGCACAAGCGATTAGCGACATTGAAAATTCGCTTGGTGTTGCGTTCGGAACATTTCAATGTCCAATTAAACAATTTGTGTCCAATATTGGTTTGTCTAATGTTTCGCTTAAACGACCAACAAGGTTTCGAAATAAAACTTTTTGGATTGTTTTCTTCAGGTTTTGTGCGCGGTACCACGAACAGACATTGGTTTCGATCATACAATGATTTCCAGGTGCGGTTACGCTGCGAATCGTTTCTTCCTGGCATCAACGCTGTTGATTTTGTAAGTCACTTGGTCTACGTTTTGGAGGGTTGTTTTCAACAATCTATAAATTAACATTTTCTTTCGTTCAGGGTATTGAAAACTGTGTAACGAAAAACGAATTTGTGCTGGGTCACGACAACGTGCTTATTGATAATCCAGCAACTAGCTGTATTTGTGACGAATATTTGTCTGGTTTTTCAACCCGTTTGACAAACCGAACTGATGGAGGGCCACCAATCAGATTGTCAGTTATGCATCTATGTTTTTTAACGTCTTCATTTTGCTGTGCTCTTTGTTAAAGTTTTTTATGAACTTCTTCATTTTGCTGTGCTCTTTAAAGTATTTTTATCAATCTTGTTTGTTTGCAGGATCAGCTGGCGATGCTGTTTTTCGTCGAACAAAATGCCTGACACGAAAAATTGTGCATACACAGCGATGCGTTACCTCGACACTCCGTGGAGCACGCAAGTTGAAACAAGGCCACCACAGACAATACAAGCAGTCATGATCACGTTCGTTTCGTTTTTCTTGTAATATTTTTGATTGACTATCTGCTTTTGAGCAGTTTTTTCAGCGACGGTTACGTCCGTGGGCGCATGTGCCAGTGGCTGGTGGAAGGAAGAGATGTTCGAAGTTAGCAGAACTTTTGGCAATGCCTTTTGTGCTGTCCGTTTTCAAATGATTTTTCATCAATTCACGTTTTTTCGATTTGACGTTTGCGTTACTGTCATCAGGAATATCGCGAGCTTCAATGCAGAAATGCAACCGAGAACGAAACGCGTTTCTCCAACAGAGCAGTGGCTTTGTGTTGGGTGATTGTCCAATACCGGATACAGCTGAATTCAGTTGGCCTGAAACCATTTCGTTGAAAATTGGTTTGTGAATTTTTATCAAATGGTATTTTCCAATGCCAGTCACATGAACGTTTTATTTTTATGCGTTGACAATGGCGTGAAACAATCGGCTCGCGCGTTTCGCAAGCAGATTCATATTTGTCAGCACGGCTACTACGTTCGTGTCTGGCACAAGTTTATCCGGCGTGGAACCCAGCAGGTGATTTTTTTCGATTTTTTTGCTTACAAATTTGCTTGAAATTTTTTTGCTTACAAATATGTTTGAAATTTTTTTTCTTCAGGACATTAAAAATGCGTTTGAGTTGGACGAGAATGAGGCAAAGCAAACCACTCAGAAAAACGTATTTCGGCCAGTTGCAACCACTCCGGAACCACGTGAGCTAACCGTTTCTTACCTTGTTCTTGTTAAACATTGTTTCACCGTGCTATAGCAGTGCAGTTTGAATTATCCCATGCCAACTGCCCAATCTGTCTGCAGTACGATCCGCAACAACGCCTTTTTTGTGACCGTAGAAGATTATGTTGTATTCTTATGTTTTCTGCTTTTTGCTACAATCTTAAAATCTTGCTTCATGCTTTACAAATTCAGCAGCTTGATGGCGTGCTAATTTGGTGTCCACTATAATTAGTGCTTTGCTTCGTAAGCTTTTACAGCTTTCGACGTCGACCTGCCTGAATGGACTGATGATTTTTTTGAAGAGGCTGGTGTGTAAGTTTTGATTCAGGATAGAAGAATGAAGAAAACAAAGAAAACACTAAATGAAACATGATTTTTCAAAGAATTGTACTCAAAAAATATATGAAATACGTTTAATTTAGAAAAGTTTTAATCTATATTGTGTTACAGGGTGAACCAAAAAAGGTCAAGCTTCAAAATGCTCTCACTTGACTCGTGATGACATGTTTCTAGCTAAAAATTAGAACACTATTAGAACACTTCAGGAGGTTTTCTGACCAAAATTTGTTAGGGCATGTTGCACTATCACTCACTGACTGTACAGCAAAATATCTGAAAAACATAAAAAATTGACAAATGTTTGTGAAATGCACACGGTTGATTGTAACTAATCTATATTATTAAATTTACAAAGTGTCTGTGTGTCTGTGCGTGGCACTTTTTTTGCAATTTGAATTGGCGCCCTTTTTTGCTACTTAAGAAAACTCCATCTCAATTTCCTTTACCTATTTTTTATTAATGCCAGTTGAGATTGTTTTCTCAAAACGTCGCTCTTCATAGCTGGAGTCATCATGATACTCTTTGGTCAACAGAGACAGTTCGGCGCAGCATAGGCAAATGAAAGCGTGGCTGATCAAAACTTGATGATCGACTGGGAAAGATGTAACAAAACCGTCTTTGAAAAAAGTTTGAATTTTTTTTTTTAAAAATCGGGTTGCAAAACGCACATCGACATCGGCATTGCAAGTTGCACTTTGGGTTCAAAACAAGTAAATTTCATTGAAATTGATACTCCATGTTTCATTTTCAAATTGATACTCCGTGGTTATGAGCGATAATTTCAACGTAACGCACGATGGGCAACTGGCAATTTTTGCTGCTCAAAACTTGACGAGCGACTGCGAAAGATGTAACAAAACTGTCTCTGAAAAAAGTTAGTTTTTTAATTGGGTCGAAATGGTATTTACCATTCATTTTCACTTTGCAACATGTTTGGGTCATGTTGGGGTGAACGGGTAAAAAGAACCAAAACTGCAAAACGAAATTATAAACGTCACTTTTTTGTTTCTTCTATGCATGTTCACTTTACAAAAAAGGCTTGGCTTATGTTAGGGTCACCGGGTAAAAGAAGCATTAGCTTTTTAAAACGGGTATTTTTTATGAAAAACGTTGATTTTTATATTTTTTATTCAATCTTACTTAACTTACAAAAAGGCTTGACTTAGGTTAGGGTGAACGGGTAAAAATAGCAAAATCATTAACTTCGCATTTTCACTTTGCAAAAAAGGCTTGGCTTAGGTAAACGGGTAAAAGAAGCATTAGCTTTTTAAATCGGGTAATTGTAAAAAACGTTAATTTTTATGTTTTTTATTCAATCTTACTTTACATACAAAAAGGCTTGACTTAGGTTAGGGTGAACGGGTAAAAAATGGCAGAATCATAAACTTCGCATTTTCACTTTACAAAAAAGGCTTGGCTTAGGTAAACGGGTAAAAAAGCATTAGCTTTTTAAAACGGGTAAATTAAAAAAACGTTAGTTTTTATATTTTTTTATTCAATTTTACTTCACTTACAAAAAGGCTTGCCTTCGGTTAGGGTGAACGGGTAAAAATAGCAAAATCATAAACTTCGCATTTTTTATTTATTTAAATACATTAAAAAATATTGTATTGTAGGCGACTTCACGGTAGCACAAGGTAAATTTTCTTCAGGGTTATTATTCAGTAAACGTTACTGTTTTTTCTTTCGAAGTCAATGCCACTTCACAAAGGCTTGGGATTGATTAAGCCACATACGCTCGGGTCAATAGGCTAGTACCAAATGATGAACATTTGTGGCAACCCGAGTGTTCACAACACAAGAAAAGCTGAAAAAAGCAATAAGCACATATAGTAGCTTGGAAATGCCGAATGCAGAATTGCATTTTGAACAGTCTTGGATCACTCTGATGTTTCACTTCGACCCTGAGCGTGCGTTAGCGGTTCTGCTCAGAACAGATGCGAATTTATCTTCTCAAATGCAAATTGTTTTTTTATTCACACAATTTGCCTCTCTGATATTTTCACCATAGCACACTGATTGTTTTCTGCAGTGAAAGCGCTAAAAAAAAGTGCTGCTGAGCTTCTACCATCGCATGGACGCGATCACTGAGAACAATAGCACTCACAATGAGCAGGTGGCCAAGCGCCAACTGGCAGAAGATGGTGAGAAGAAGAAGATGATGAAGAAATCCAAAGACTGCATGATAAGAATCTGGATGACGATCTTGACGTTTATGAGTAATAATACAGGGTGTCCCAAAAAAAACATAACAAAAGTAAATAGCTCGTACGGCCCACTGCTTGCATGTATAACCATGAAATTTGAAACACTTGTAGAACTAAGCTACACATTTTTGGTGTTCAATTTTTAATTCGAAATCTTAATTCTGAAGCGAATGGTGGCGGAAATTCTAAAAAATGACAAAAATCGCGAAAAATGCGTGTTGTCATTTTGAATTGCCGCGTGGTCGTAGCACGGTAATGAACTTCTCGAATCCAGCACAAGACTAGGAGTGCCCAGCACAAAACTAGGAATGCATGGTGATCTGTTTTTGGTTCAGTTCGCTTTCTTTCTTTCTTTTTTCTTTTGTCTTTTCCAATAAGCACCAACAAAAAAATGAGAACAGAAGGTTTTCATTTTCATTTTCATTTATACATGCAACCAGTGGGCCGTACGAGCTATTTACCTTTGTTATGTTTTTTTGGGACACCCTGTAAATATCGTATCGATGAACGTTGTTTTTGTGGCAAAAATTGCTATTTAAAATTGTCTGTAGAAATTAACTGACACGTGTAAACGAAACAAAATTTAGATCAGAAAAAGCTCCCAAAGTGTTCTAACAGTGTTCCAAAATTTAAGCCATAAGGTCCCAACACAAGCCAGTGAGCGCATTTTGAAATTGGATTTTTTTAGTTCACCCTGTATTTGAGTGTTCGAATTTTCAAATTCAAGATCGGACGGACATTAAAAGATAGACTCCATCGACAAGACAAAACAAGACAAGACAATTTTGTTTGTAATTGTGATGCATTTTTGGAAACATTGTGTTTTCTTCAAACGCTTTTTATTTTTATCAGGTGAAGATACTATCCGTCATACCCAACAAACGGGTGTCAATCACAGACAATTCACACGGACAACTCATAATCCATTGAGAGCGTGGAGTCGCAGACCAACTGCCACACCCAGCATTCGTTTTGGCGTACACAACAATAAAGGTAATTTCTTTATTTTTTTTTGCTTGGATTTATATAGCTAGTTGAAAATCTTCTGGATTTTTATATATGTTGAAAGTGTTTATTTTTGTCTCATGTCCACAACTCTACAATTATTATTTTTTATTTTGAATCCGAGACTCAATTCGTTTGCACACGGGGATAGGAAAACGTTTCACGGAATTCGAAATTAGGTTACGGTAGACCCTTCGCTTTACGGGTTTGATTCGGTTGTCCGGTTTTTCCTTGGGCGTGAAACTTTTGTGCCTCGGATCTTCTTGAAACGATAATACAACCTGTACATCAATACGATGTACAGGGTGGGCCAAAAAAAGGTTCCATTTTCAAACTGCTGTCACTGGCTGGTGTTTCAATATTATGAGCTGAAATTTTCAGCATTGATAAAATATGTGATGCCATTTTTTTGACAAAATTTTTATCCAATTTGGTCAAGTAGATTCAGTTTTGCAGCACAATGTTTAAAAATTCCCAAATTTTCAAAAAAACGGATTTTTAACCAGGAATTTCACAACGAATCATTGCTCATAGACATCCAAATCATTATCAAGGTTCTCGTCCGCAGCGGCTGGATTGAATTTTACGCGAAACTGGCGAGTCACTGCAGAAAAACTTTCAGATTGCTCCCACCAGATAGCACACCAGACCCGTTGTTCTGCTGTCCACTTAACCATGACGAAACTGCAGAAAACTGAAACTGAAACACTGTTTTTATTCAAACCGCAGAAAAACTTTTCAAAATAAACAAATCAAATTAACAGACAGAGTAACACAGAAAACAAAAAGTCAACTGTTCTTTCTGTCGCAGTCGCATGGCTGGTGACTCGAGTCCGTTGTGAAACATCAGAATTTCGCTCGAGCTGCTCAAATGCAATTCAAGTGTGAGACCTTTCCACTCTGAGCGCATGATTTGAACTATCAATACCCGGGTATTCAAAAAGACCCATTTGTCACTTTCGCAACAGTTTCAAAATTGGATCACGCTTCTTGATACTAATTTTTTCTTGCACTCATTTCAGTCAATTTGTTGATTTTTCGAGCTTTTTTAGAAAATCTGCCACAGTGAGCGCCAGAAATTATATATCGGGAAAAAAATTTTGTCAGTAAAATAGCATCACATGTTTTATCAGTGCTGAAAATTTCAGTTCATATTATTGAAACACCAGCCAGTGACAGCAGTTTGAAAATGGAACCTTTTTTTGGCCCACCCTGTACATCAGAACAAGCTTAGCGCTGGGCTTTCTGAAAAACCAACAACATGAACTGGGGAGGTTATCTGATGTGTTCTGACATGGCAGGGCAGGTCCCGTTTGGCTGATTCTAGTTTCAGTCCTACAAGCCGCAGGTTTTCGAAGACTAGTTTTCGACCCTAGTGGCTGTTTCTTTCAACGTCGACCTCTGACTTTCTCATGAGTGAGATCAGTTTTTTGAGTTGACATGTGACAATGACTTCGATGTACCCAATTGTAGTGTTCATCATTTAGGTGCACAGGCAGCCTCATTGTGGCGTCGTCGTCAAGAACTGTATCGTCTGAGGGCTGGCCGTAACCGCCGGCGTTATCGCCGTCAGAACATTGGACCGATCATGAGCTCGGTGCACAGGCGGCAAGCAGAGGCCATCAGAACGTTCAAAGACTACGCGTTCGACACGAAGTGTTACGAACTGACCATGAATTATTGTGTAAGCGCTGTACCAGTAGCTTTTTATGTCCCTTGGATCTGCACACAAAGCCATTAACAGTCGGGAAATATAGTTGTAAAATGTCTAGTACGCTTATGATTTATTGATTCAAAAAAGCTTCATTGTTTTTATTTATCAATGTTCATGAATATGTTTACAGTCTAACTCAATAACATATCCAACTTTTATTGGTTGGTGATCGTGATGCATGCATTCTGCGCAAACCAAACTCCGCCTCTCTACAGCAATTCCTGCATAGCACAGAATCCATGCATCACGTGCATCACCAACCAATCAGCTAGCTGGATATGTTACTGAGTTAGACTGTAGTTCAATGCTATATGTACGGACACATCATGAACTTCATCCGCTTCTCCCCCGATTGTTTCCTTGTCTTCCGTTCCGCTGATTGCCACGATTATTACCATTTCTACGATTTTGCCCATTTCTGCCGCGGTTGTTTCCATTTCTACGATTTTGCCCATTTCTCCCGCGGTTGTTTCCATTTCTACGATTTTGCCCATTTCTGCCGCGGTTGTTTCCATTCCTACGATTTTGCCCATTTCTGCCTCGGTTATTTCCTCTGTTTTGGCCGTTGCGATTTCTTCCATTGTTGTTCCTGTTGTTTCTTCTGCCGTTGTTGTCTTTTGTTTTTGTCTTCTTGTTTTGATCGCGGCTGCGTCCTTTATCTTGATTTTTCTTGGAACGTTCTTTGTTTTTCGGTTTCGACTTATCTTTTGCTTTATCTGACTTTTCTTTCTTGCTCTTTTTATCACCAGAATCGGAGCTTTCTTCACTGACACTGCTTTCTTCACTGACACTGCTTTCCTCTGAGCTGCTGCTGTCACTTCTTTTCACTCGACGCCCGCTGTGGATGTCGCGTTTACTCGTCATCATCCGTTTGCTCACAAACGTCAGGCGTTCGCAATCTGAAACTCATATGTGGTGATCAGGCCCGTGCGAACCTGTAGGGTGCCTCGGTACTGGGCCCGCAAAAGCGAACCGCTGTCGCAGCCCGCAAGCATGTGCCACTCGGTGGAACGTTTTTGGGCTCGCAAGACCACATTTCAGTTGGCGGGGGCCCGTGCGGGGTCCGCAAGCCGGTGCTGGACCAGCTAGAAAGGGCCGATGTTACATTTTTAAGCCTGCATAATTGTGATAGCTGGTGTTTTGTTTGTTAGCCCACGGCTTGGTGTGTTCAGCCCGAGAATCTTCTTTCGCGGGCAGTGACGGTGCTTGCGGACCCGCCACCAAGGTACCCATGGGTTTGCACGGGTCTGGTGGTGGACGTTTTTATCGTATTAGATGTAGCTCACGTTACCTAGATGTGTATATTTGCGCTTCTATTCTGACATTTTTTGTCATGGCAAGCACTCCGAAATGGTGGAAACAACACTGGAAATTTTGTTAGATGTTCAGGTTTTATTGAAACTTCAACTTTGGAGATTTGAACGACAAATTGAGCACTGTATTTGAATGAACAAACCACGATTCAATCACACATTTTGAAACATGATGACAATGATTTTAGTTTCTATTATTTTCCACTGCGACCTCTGTTGCCTTGGTTTCCGTTCCCACCGCTGTTGCCTTGGTTTCCGTTCCCACCGCTGTTGCCTTGGTTTCCGTTCCCACCGCTGTTGCCTTGGTTTCCGTTCCCACCGCTGTTGCCTTGGTTGCCGTTCCCACCGCTGTTGCCTTGATTTCCGTTCCAGCCGCGGTTGCCTTGGTTTCTGTTCCCACCGCTGTTGCCTTGGTTTCCGTTCCCACCGCTGTTGCCTTGATTTCCGTTCCAGCCGTCGTTGCCTTGGTTTCCGTTCCCACCGCTGTTGCCTTGGTTTCCGTTCCCACCGCTGTTGCCTTGATTTCCGTTCCAGCCACGGTTGCCTTGGTTTCCGTTCCCACCGCTGTTGCCTTGGTTTCCGTTCCCACCGCTGTTGCCTTGATTTCCGTTCCAGCCGCGGTTGCCTTGGTTTCCGTTCCCACCGCTGTTGCCTTGGTTTCCGTTCCCACCGCTGTTGCCTTGATTTCCGTTCCAGCCGCGGTTGCCTTGGTTTCCGTTCCCACCGCTGTTGCCTTGGTTTCCGTTCCCACCGCTGTTGCCTTGGTTTCCGTTCCCACCGCTGTTGCCTTGGTTTCCGTTCCAGCCGCGGTTGCCTTGGTTTCCGTTCCCACCGCTGTTGCCTTGGTTTCCGTTCCCACCGCTGTTGCCTTGGTTTCCGTTCCCACCGCTGTTGTCTTGGTTTCCGTTCCCACGGCCACGGCCTCTGCCGTTCCCACCGCTGTTGCCTTGATTTCCGTTCCAACCGCGGTTGCCTTGGTTTCCGTTCCCACCGCTGTTGCCTTGGTTTCCGTTTCCACGGCCACGGCCTCTGCCGTTCCCACCGCTGTTGCCTTGGTTTCCGTTCCCACCGCTATTGCCTTGATTTCCGTTCCAGCCGCGGTTGCCTTGGTTTCCGTTCTCACCGCTGTTGCCTTGATTTCCGTTCCAGCCGCGGTTGCCTTGGTTTCCGTTCCCACCGCTGTTGCCTCGGTTTCCGTTCCCACCACCTCCGTTTCTTTCATTTCCATTTCCGCCACTGCTGTTTCCTCGGTTTCTGTTTCCCCGTCCTCTGCCATTCCCACGACCTCTGCCGTTTTCACCGCCTCTGTTACCCCGGTTTCCGTTTCCACGGTTTCGGTTGCGTTGGTTTTCATTTCCACGTTGACCACGTCCTCTGCCCCTACCACGTCCCGGGGCTCCACTGTCGCCATCGCCTTCACCATTTTCCTCTTTGTTCCTGCCACGTGCTCTGCCTCTGCCGCGCCCCCTGCCTCTGGCTGCACTTGCATTGGCATCTTCTTCGCTGCCTTGTCCATTGCCTCTGCCTCTGCCTCTTCCACGATTTGTGCTTTCAACATCATGATCGTCGCCGTCTTCTCCATTGTTCCATTCTGTTTCACTGTTGCCCCTGCTCCTACCCCTGCCTCTGCCTCTGCCTCTGCCTCTGCCTCTGTCCCTGCTGTTGCCTCTGCCGCGTGCGTTGCCATTGCCACGTTCGTTTTCTGTTTGCCAACTGTCGTCTTCGCCATTGTATTCACCCGGTTCGTTGCTGTCTTGGTTTTGTTCGCTTGTGCCGCGCCCTTTGTTGCGCCCTTTACTGCGCCCTTTACTGCGACCTCTGCCGTTTCCTCGATTTGATTTGTTCTTGTTCTTGTTCTTGCGACCGTTGCCATTGCTGTCTTGACGGCCTTCAGTGCTTGCGTCCTCGCTTTCGGCACTATAGCTGTAGCTTTTGTCACTTTTGTCGCTGCGGCCCTGGCGCTTGATGCGGGTGTGACTGACTTCACTGATCGACGCATGATAGTCGATTTGTCTTTTTGTGGCCAAAAGACGCTCACAATCTGGAGGTAAACCATGATTTGGTTTGCATCGGGGCGCACATGAAAATTCTACTTTTAAAAAATCAGTGCTTTTCCAAATGTGGTCAGTCGAATAAACTACTGCTGTTAATTTTGTTATTACACCCTTGGTGCTGTTTATTTCAAAGCAAGCGCGTTAAGGCAAATTAAGTCTACATCTAAGTTGCTTACAAGGTATTGCAAATACGTTTGTGATGTACAGTGTACTTTACCAAAAAATCGTATATACCGTATTCGTGGTTATTTGTTTACTCTCACGTACCGATTTTAATGTGTGGCTCGATTTGTTCCGTTGCACTGTCCTCGCATCGTTTCACATTCTCCATGGTGATCCGTAAGCAGCTGCTTGATATTCTAAAATCAGATCATTCTCTGACAATGAATACTAAACCTAAGTATCATCAATTTTTTAGGTTCTGTGACTGAATGCGTTTGCAGACGTACATAGAAAGGAAGCTAGTTTCAATCCTTATGTGGCATTTTAAAGCAACACCCGGCCCTACTTAGGGGACTTGGATCGCTTTAATTTAGAATTCCTGCGTCGTGCATGCAACTGCTTGCCCTTGCTTACCTATGTACAATATGTATGTATCTATGAGCACATGAGCCGTGGAACCAAAATAAAAGATGTAACCAGGTCAGAACTCTCGAACATATATCTTAAGTGGCATTCATGAAGAAGTATTTAGTGACATATAGTTGTGTTAAAACATAGCTACACGTCACTAAATACGGCTTCATGAATGCCGCTTTACAACTCACCTTGTTGACAGGGCGCATTTTTGAAATGTTATTTTGTTGTACAGACATTGAAGAACTTTTCGAGAACATTCTTCATCCGAGTACTCTTTTTCCAAGGCGGCGGCATAGCTCTAAAATGGTAACGTTTGTTTTTAATCTTTTCGGACCGAAAAAGCTACAGATCAAATCATACAACAAGAATTAGTAAGTTTTCACCTGAGCTGTCACCAATGTTAACAGCAGAAAAATTTCGTACATTATTTCCAGCAACGATTATTCCGCTCGTATCTTGACCAACAGAAGTGTCAAGTCGAAATCATTGAGAAGGTCTTGTTCTTTGTTGGATATATAGGTACTAATACATACACAATTGTTTTTTACAAACCGAACAGTAAATGTTACGCAAGTGTTCCACGCGTTATGTTTACCAATATTGCCTTCTCCTTCTGTTCCTCGTTGATGTGTACACGTAATTGCATGCACGTTTGTAAAACTTTGTTTTTTTAGAAAACCCAGCAATATTCACAGCACCTACTACATGGGTAGTCGTAGTGTGCTGTGATGTCATGATGTGTTTATGAAGTTTTTAATGCCATAATTGATGTGCGCATTCCATCAACTTCCAGTTAGTAAACAACCCCTATCTTCAACGTTTTCTCTTTTATTGATTTTCAATTTTGCAGTACTGTTTCTGGCGGTCGAACTGTACGTCACGATGCAACGAGACGAGCATGTGGTACGTGGCGGGGTGGCGCAGTGGGTGGAGTGAACGGCACAAGCAAAGAGAGTAGGTGCATCTGATTGTTATGCTCGCACGACCACCGTCGCCAGTGAGCACGATGCAGAGCTGCAATCGCAGTGGCCCTTTGCAGGTTTCAAGTGCTCTGCTGCAAAACGCGCAGTCTGCGGCCGGTGCAATGCCGCATGTCCGCAAACTTCACGGACGATCACACGAGTTTGCAGCTGGACGCGCCCGAGTTTGGCAGGGAAATCTTTCGGCAACACGCCGTAAAGGAGCACAACGAAGTGATTGACGGCGAAGTCATCAGGGACGTGCTCAGCTGGCGTGTGCGCGAGTGAGTGCGCGTTGCGTTGGCATTATCCCATTGCGCCATTGCAGTGTGACCACAAACTGATATTAAACCAACAGTTGCTCACGTCTCAATTGCTAAAAAAGGTTGTGGTGCAGGCTAAATGAGTTCATAATTTGAAAGTACACTGGATGCACAATGAAAGATATTTTGCACAAAACGTTTTTGAACGATTTTGTTACACATCACAGTGAGTTGGTGTTTCGATTCAACGTGTGCCGCGTGCGTAGCGTCGCAGGCAACTGCAGCGCTCAGTGCTACGACTGCGACGATGTCGCTGAAATGATTGATGCGTTCGGTGGGGATCGCTTCCAGGCGGCCTCGCTCTTCAGACATGCAACCGACAATCGACAGAAACTCATTGACGACTGTAAAATGAAAATGTGACTTGAAACTCAAATTGTTGGTTGTGGCAAACAGTTGCGTGCTGTGCAGTGCGCATCCATGGCAATAAAATGTGATACACGAACGTATGTGCTGCAACATTGTTTTGTTTGCCTCCGGTATTGCACGCGCGTCGCAACTAATATCGGAAGATCAAAGTTATGACGTGCCCAGTTCCTTCTCCACTTTCGTCATGTTTGCGTGGACATGCAAATCATTTATCGATTTTGGCTGTTTTATATTTTGTTCTTACTTGCTGCTTTTCTGTTCAGTGAGACGTGCAAAAAGAAAGCGGCTGCAGCGGCCATTGCAGACGGCGCCACCAGCGGCAGCAGCGCCAGTGGCAGTCCGGCAGCATCTGTTGGCAGTGGCCGAGGGCCCGTGCCGATTCGTAGGCGCTTTTTTGTTGCAGCCACTTCTGTCATATCGTTCTGTTGTTTCATTCGTTTGGTTTTATAATTTCCGCTTCATCTATTAATATTTTATTGCAGCATTTCCTATAATTTTGCCGGATTTGAGTGGATCGTCGAACTTTGGCGACATCACCGGTGGGCCGTGGTCTGCCACAACGTTCACGGAGCTCGCCAACTATTGCTACTGTCTGTCAACCGAGCAAACTGCTGGAACGACCACGTTCAGTCAGCAGAACGCTGATGGCACCATTCCCGGCATGTCACTAAGAAGTCCTAGCCTTGACACCGTGTACTCTGTGTGACACGATGACACGCTCGCTACTGTCATATCGTGTGTGTGCGTGTGTCCCTGTGTAACATTGCAGGGTTACAACGGGGTGCACATTGACACTTTGTAACATACATTTATCTCTGTTTGCAAAATGTTGAGCGTAACATTGTTGGTTGCAGTCGGTGGCACGGCCACGTGGGTGTGCGACTGCACGGCGTCCAATGGAGACGCGACCTGCCAGGCAGACGGCAGTTGGTCTGCGATCGGCGTCTGTGACGGTATGCTCGTGTGCTTGCTTTTCGTTTGCCTGCAGCAGCAGACGTTTCTTGTTTCACTCGTGTTTGTAGCGAATCTGTGTCCGATCGTGGGCTGCGACCGCGGTGCACTGACGGCGCCCGTGCAGTTCACGGACGGCCAAACGACCGGCACGGCACCGATCGGCACCCAGGCGACACAGACGTGCCAATGCGGCGGTGGCACTGCGGCTGGCACAGCCTCGTTCTTCTGTGTCACTGCGCCGAACTGGTCGCTCGTCACGGCTGCATGCACGGCGCCCTGTCCTTGAATGGGCGACTAAGCAAGCACAGGCTCAGAGAGTGCGCGTTTGAATGTCGTATGTTAGTAGCGGCGTCTCTGCTTTTCAAATAGAAACTACTATACATGTTGAACTAATTAAGAAATTCAAGCTATTGAAGGATTATTTTTGGCAAGAAACAATTGTCACCACTGTACAACATATAGCTGTTGAAATGGAATGGTAATTTTCGAGTTTATAATCACTTCCTGTGGTATTTCGTTTTTTAGTCTCTCATCACTGAACATGCTGTAACATATTCCTTTCGTCCACCGACATCCAAATTTGATCACTTGATTTGATATAGATTGTACATCGGATTGGAGCTTGCTTCAATTGCACTGTTGTCAATTGGGTCCCAGATGTTATGGTGAAGACGACATTCTTAAATAAAGTTTTACGATATATCCGATGAAACAACTCTGATCTTCAAAATATACGATTAGCTGCCCATAAAATACAGTGTAAAAACCAGCATTTTTATCGGCGTTCGAAAACGCCAGCTGATGCACTGGAAAATGCTGTTCAAGGTACATGCCCCAGATGACTTACTTACTCAGCCTCTTGGTCAGTTCTTTTTATTCTCAGTATGTTTGTTAAATAAAGCAGATCACTGAATACAGCAGATTTTTACAGTGCACGTAACAGCAATACTGGAACAAACACTTCTGTTAATCTCCAAAACTTCATGAAACACACGGACCTCCCTGGCCAAAAGTGTACGAATAACAGTGTGGCGTTCGGTGGCACTCGACACTGCAGAAGCTGCTGCTTGTTGCATTGAACGTTGCAATCACGTGACTTGTCCCTTGGTACTGCGCGTAACGATGATACTCCACTGTGGGGCTGCCTGTAAAACGGTGCTTTACGTACACCAAAGCACTTAGCACATGCACAACGAATGAATTGTTGAACGTGAGCATCTATTTCGTACGATATTGGCATATGTATCCCCCGTCAACGGCGGTGTCGGCGACGTCGCTTGTCACCTGGCCGTTTTTGATGCTCAACACTGCATAACCGTCTCCTGCGACCGGATTGCCATTCTTCCAAACGGGCTGCATGATTTTCAAAAACACATTCGGTATCGGTACAACATTGCTGTAAACAACAATCAAAACAAGCTTGTTCCTATCAGTGTTTGCCTGTTTGCTGGCTCGGTTTTCAGTGAATGTGTTTTTTACCTCGCCAGGGTAAGCCATAACCTTGCTGGCGTCCCATCGGTAAGTGCTACCATCAAATCGTTCACTGAACTCCCATCCAGCGGTCGCCGGTGCAGTCATTGGGTACTGCTTGTGCAGACCAATATGAACCACAGATGACTGCAAACAAAATCAAGGGTTTTAGTAAAGTTATGATTAATCAGCCATCCAATGAATAGTACAGTACTCACGCCCACAGCCGAAAGCCCGTCTTTGAGTGCGGTTTTGATCGGAACTGCTGCGATGAACGCAAGATGACCTTTGAAGCCAAGTGGAAAGCTGTCACAGCTAGATGCCATGGTCGCAGTTGCAAACGAGACGGGCGTTAGATAATGAACGTAACAGTTGCCGCTGTGGTAAACTGAGTAACCCGCCGGGAAAGTGTTGCAAGTTGCAATGAATTCTGCATCAAACCGGTAACAGAACAATTGCGTTCAACCGACACAACAGTTTGCGGTATGCCCGTGCGACAGGCAGTGAAATGTGTCAAAAAAGACTAATTTCGGCCGGTTTCGGCCTTTCGTGTTTGTTGCATTAGCTTTTGAAAACATATTGGTAAAAACGTTCACCTTTTGCTTGTATTATTTGTGAAATAGTGTTGGAGATCGCTTGCAACCACATGAATGCAACCTGGAGGAGCTTCATCTCGCAAAGTTGGCGAATCGAGTTTAAGATCGGCTTTTTCAGAATACCGACTCCCCTTAGGCACAGTTTTTGAAAAGTTTTCAAATTTAGACGAAATTAGCACCAATCGAACCGTCTCGACGCGCTAAGTTCGAAAATCATTTTTATTTTTTAATTTGACCCGGTTTTATGTTTCAAAAAACAAAAAAACCGTTTTTTGGGGGGACCTTTAGAAAAATAGTTCTAACTGGCCTCTGCGTTAAGCTATTAACAAAATTCAAAAACCAATCGATTTCGCTTGTGCTTGCGCACATTTTTTATGTTAATAATGTTATACAAAAAATGCTGTTTTATGCTTTAAATTTAAGAAAATCTAAAAGAGTATGTGGTTTTTGCTCTGTTTAGGCACTTTTAAAGCGGATGCGGAGTAGGGTTGCTAAGTGATTCTGAAAGCCCTTGAAAAATGCTACAAGTATGCCAAAAATAAAAAAATTGATTGCGCATTAAGAAGTAACGAAGCATTACAATATCGATCGTGCGCATAAAGAGTATTTCCTGGTTTGCCGACAAATTGTGGAGCAACGGAGACAAAAACCAAAAACGGCTATCAGGGAAACTTTTTGCGCTGAATCCGAAAAAGTAGGTACCGTTGCAAAATTTTGTTACAGTAACCCAATATTTGCGATTTTTGGCTTTTTTGGCTTTTTTTGGATTGTTTCTAATCCGTGTGGTGTTATACTTGAACTAATCAGGCCAAATTTGGTATCAATCGGCTCCCCTTAATTATGCGAACAATTTCCATTTAGATACCGTAACTATATCGTGATTACGGTAACCCGCAGAGCACGATATTTACCCTTTTTAACAATTTTTAGACCGAAAGTTACATTTTTGATTCATGTAGTGTTCTAGTTGTTCCAATTGAATCAAATTTGTATCAGTCAATTACTCTTGATCAGACAAACAACTTTCATTTAGATACCGTAACCATAGCTTGACTTCTGTACCTCTTGAAGCACGGTATTCTACCAAGTTTTCACTATTTTCAGGCATGAAATTGGCTTTATGGTCCATGCAGTGTTATACTTGAACGGATCTAGTCAAATTTAACATCAATCTACCAATCAAATTTAGCATCCATCAGATATCGTAATCCTTGTCGACTACCATTCCCAGTGTGTTTCTTCCCACCCCCAAATTTTTAGGGACCACCTCAGGTGCTGATTTTTTTATTTTTTATACAGATTACTCCGTGTCTCAAAACGATTTTTATGGAAAAAAGTTGGAATAAGTGGTGAGTTTATCAAAGATAGAGACCAGACGAGCAATATAGAACAACCCATAAATCACAAATAATCGCTATAATTACGACAATTATCCGATAATCAACTATAAAAAAAGAATTTTTTATTTTTCCTTTTTTCCCTTTTTTCGTTCCTATAGAGGCCGTTTTTAGGATGCGGTGTAATTCGTATAAAAAAATAAACACTCCATATTCGAAGTCAGCAACCTTGATTTGTGTTTGTAACAGGGTTTCAGATCTTTTGTGACGTGTTTTTTTAATTTTAAATTAATTGTTAAAGGAATTCCCTCCTCATCCCCATGGCATAGGGCACGATAGAAACATCGGACAAAGTAAGATTTTTTAACTCAGGTTTTGAACGTTTTTCTCAGTAAGATTTCTTTTTACCCGAAATCCCCCTTTCGTCACGGTTTCAACACCTGAGGTGGCCCCTGAAAATTTGAGGGTGGGAAGGAACGGTAGTCAAGCAATGATTACGGTATCTGAGTGAAAGTTGTTTCCCGGATCAAGGGGAGTGTTATGCAATGTTATATCGATTCGTTCAAGTATCGATATAACATTGCATAGACCATAAAGCCAATTTCATGCCTGAAAATGGTGAAAACTTGGTAGAATACCGTGCTTCAAAAGGTACAGAAGTCAAGCTATGGTTACGACATCTAAATGAAAGTTGTTTGTCTGATCAAGAGTAATTGACTGATACAAATTTGATTCAATTGGAACAACTAGAACACTACAGGGATCAAAAATGTCACTTTCGGTCTAAAAACTGTTAAAAAGGGTAAATATCGTGCTCTGCGAGTTACTGTAATCACGATATAGTTAGGGTATCTAAATGGAAATTGTTCGCATAATTAAGGGGAGCCGTTTGATACCAAATTTGGCCTGATTAGTTCAAGTATAACACCACACGGATTAGAAACAATCCAAAAAAAAGCCAAAAAAGCCAAAAATCGCAAATATTGGGTTACTGTAGCAAAATTTCGCAACGGTCTCCGCTTTTTCGGATTCAGCGCAAAAAGTTACCCCAATGCCTTTTTTGGTTTTTGTCTCTTTGCGTTTATTCAGATCAGCAGTGAAAATGATTGATGGATGCAATATAAAGCCATAACAAATAAGGCTATGGTTATCACGCACACAAAATGCGAAAAGAAGATACAATGAAGGTTGTTTTCGGTTTGAATAATGATTTTGTCGGCATACCAGGAAATACTCTTTATGTATGCGCACGATCAATATTGTAATGCTTCGTTACTTCTTAATGCGCAATCGATTTTTTTTATTTTTTGCATACTTGTAGCATTTTTCAAGGGCTTTCAGAATCACTTAGCACCCTACTCCGCATCCGTTTTAAAAGTGCCTAAACAGAGCAAAAACCACATACTCTTTTAGTTTTTCTTAAATTTAAAACATTAAACAGCATTTTTGTATAACATTATTAACACAAAAAAAGTGCGCAAGCACAAGCGAAATCGATTGGTTTTTGAATTTTGTTAATAGCTTAAAGCAGAGGCGAGTTAGAACCATTTTTCTAAAGGTCCCCCCAAAAAACGGTTTTTCTGTTTTTTGAAGCATAAGATTGGGTCAAATTAAAAAATAAATATAATTTTCGAACTCAGCGCATTGAGACGGTTCGATTGGTGTTAATTTCGTTAAAATCTGAAATCTTTTCAAAAACTGTGCCTAGAGGTGTGGAGACCGGGTCGGTCGACTCAAAAAGCGAGTCTTTTAAGACTACCTTTCTACCGTTCTAAGTTCTACCACCGAGTGCGACACCAACAAAACCGCGACTGTGTTAGTGCACATGAAGCCAATCAAATAAATTGTGACGCTGTGCAAAAAGTGCAGCAGACTCGTTGTGGCCTGCGTGGCTGCAAAAAACGTTATGACACAGAATTCGATTCAACTTTTAATCAGTTTTAGTGCCAAGCTTGTTTCAGATTAAATTGCTTGATTGATTGATACATTCTGCAAACACCGTTCCTGTGCTCGAATCAGCGATACACAATACGTGGATTTTAGTTTTTTTAACTTTTCAAAATTTCAGTGAAAGCGTCTACGTTATGCTATCTGATAGAAACTGACATGGTAACAAAAGTGTCAAAAACAATATTCTCTATGATGTGAAGCAACACGGATTGGTTGCTGCCGTGTATGCAAATTGGGAATACATTTTGTATATGAGCATGCTATTTTACCGAAACAAATTGATTTATAGTATTTGTTTCATGAGAACCAAGGCTTTTTTTAATTTTTATTATTCATGTATGTAACCGATATTTCAAATTTGAGCGAAAAAACATGCAGTGTAACAAAACAAAAGAGCGCATTTTATAACCATTTTTTTGGATCAGCAGAAGAGAAATTTTATGGAATATACAAATGTGCACACAAGAAGACACATTGATTGATGGTGCCGAACACACCTTTGACAAAGATTAGCCATGTCACTTTTCAATCATGTTCGATCCAAGTGCAACGTGCAGCGGATTTACATGTCAAAGCATTGCATAGTTGCAGGATTCACGGTTGTTCAACTTTGTCTCATTCGACGAGCCAGTGCGTTTGTGTGGTTGGCTGACCGGGATGAGTGGCCATCGCCTGCCAGTGTTCGAACGCACTGCCACGTGCGTACATGGCGCCGCCCATTTCGACGTGCCCAATCACACGATCCGCTGAAGACACTTAGGCCATTTTGAATTATTGCCACAAAAACCTTGAAACTAGTTTCCTTTCTACGCATTAAATCGCGGAATCCAAAAAATTGACGTTACAATGTAGTTGGTAAAATTTTTGTTTTTCTAAAGATAACTAAACTTATTTGAATAATCGATTAAAAAATACCCAGAGACGACGCCTCACATTTGCCATAGACAATTTCTACGGTGACCGTGGCTGCGTCGAGTTTCACACACGGCACTTTGTGATCGAACTGCTCATTGTAGACGGGCGTCAGCGTTTTGCGCGCCACCTTCGTGCGCTTCGTTTTCGTCTGCTTGCCGTCGACCGAGAACGACACGCGCGCAAATGTGTCTGAAATGCAGGATCTAGACATTGCACATTGACACGCACTGAGAAACCCTGTAACATGAACACTGTGCACTGTACACGCAGATTTTGTGTGATTGCTGAAAACAAGAAATGAACGAACCAATTGGCTCGTCGTCGCACGTCCACAGGTCGGTCGCCTCGACGACCGTCACGGACAGACGTTCGCTCGCTTGCTCGTACTGCAGGCAAACGGTCACTTGGCCAAGTTTGTCGGTCAGCTGCGCAGGCGGTGATTTGTAAACGCACAAACACAATACCGGTTACAGGCTCAACTGCCGTACGCTTTGAATGCAATCTGACGAGCCAGCGCTACGTTTCTTAGTAAGTTATATAATATCAATTTTTTAAGTTCTGCGACTGAATGCGTGTGCAGACATGAAAAAAAACTAGTTTCAATCTTCATGTGGCAATTCAAAGTTGCCTAAGTGACTCGGCCCTATTTAGGGGACTCGGATCACTTTACCAATTTTGAATTTCCGCGTCCTGCATGCAACTGTTTACCTATCTATGAGCGCATTCAGTTGCGGGGCCAAAATAAAAGATCCTACCTCGCAGATGTCTTTGCGTAGGTCTCTCCAGACAGTGAGCGAGTGCTGTTTGCAGACAGTGTAATCACGCAGTGGGAACAACACTGCCCCGATGGCATGCTTGCGTTTTTGCGAGTCCATGTCAAACACCACCAACTTCACTGAGTGATCGTCAAAGCCGTCTTGGTGCACCTATATATATAGCAAACAAAGCTGAAACTTGAAAATGGATGCATCCAACAGATTTCCTCGTCAGAACGAAATATTTTTTCCAAGCGTTATTTTGTACCTCAAACGTTAGCACGTCCCCGTATGTTGGATTCGTGTTTTTTCGTCTTGTTTTAGTCTCCTGATATTTTCGAGCATCGGGCTCGATCGATACCCTGAAATTTTGACTGAGATGTTTCAGTATGCCCTAAAATTCATGTAAAAACGCACAAATGTAAAGGTATGCTCATCTAGAATGCACGTCTTTTTGCCCAAAACTCTACATACCCACCTGACAAACGAGTCGCACGCATTTGACCCCGATTGGTCCCTGGACGGAAGATTTCTTGCTTTATTGACAGTCACCTAAAGTGCGCAAATTTATTGAAAGTGTAAAAGTGGTTTGTTTGAGAAATCAATGCAAGTCGCGGCAGCCAACCTGCATCTGTTCCACCCTGCGAATGTAGTTCAACGTGAACCAAAGGCGGCCGAAATGCTCGGGCGGATACTCATCAAGGTCGCCTTCTTCGGGGTCTTTGTACAAGTCGGGATTCAGATTGCCCAGTGAGACGGCTCCTGCAAACATACGACTCCAATTGTAACGCAGGTGTTCATGCACAAAACAATGATGCAGCAACCGCTGAGAAAACGGGGCTACTAAACGGCTACTATGCGGCTTGGAGAGACACGGGCCAGTTGATTGTTAAAAGTTGTCTTTCTGTCTTGAAAGCAATCTAGCACAACTGAGACACCGAAACTGATTCTTGAAAAGTCGACCACTCTCAAAGAACGTCTCTAGTCAAGCGCGATAGCGCGCCAGCACACCACGGATGTATTTCCTCGGCAGAAACGCCAGTGCGACGTCGGCGCGGTCGCCAGCGGAGACGCTCATGTTCGGCGCACTCGGCTTTCTGACCATCAAATAGCCGCTGGAGGCCAGATGGGGGCTGAGTCGGGTGGCGTCAGGCGAGGTGCTGCGTTCGCACGCTCGCACGTCGGCCGACCACAGCAGCTGGCTGCCTGCGCGGCCTTGTGCAGCCGTGAGCAGACGCTGCTGCGGCTCGCCACAAGCGGACGACGTGTTCAGCGACGTGTGACTGGCGCTCTTCTGCCGTTGGCTCGCGAACGACGACGCCCGTGTGCGCTCCAGCAGCGGCTCGGCGGCGGACTGGCCGAAGTCGAGCAGACCCTGCGCTGCGTTCAGCACGAACATGCCCGCAGGAGGAGGATGTACGCCCGAGCACGATAACAACGCAGCAACCTTGTGCTGTCTTCAATGTTTTCAAATCGCACTATTTTCAAATCTTCTTTTGCGCGATAGAAACAATCGTTAGCAGTTTCTCTTGTTTTTCGCGCACTTTTATTTCAATTTTTTTCTCTGAACGATAGCGCTGAGGTGATTTGCTGTTCAAAGAATAACGACAGCGTGTTAGTTCGCGTTGTTTCTTTTTTCAACGCCAGTCAGTCCGGTCAGTTCTAATAATAAAGAAGTACCAACTTTACGTTGCCATTTTAAGCGAATGGAATGTTCAACCGACTCAGAAACGCAGCAACATATGAAAGCCTAGGAACAGAAATCAAGGCACTTTCAAATGCATTATTAAAAAATACATGCTGTGCTTGTGCCATGATTTGCGCTTGTTTGAGTGTGCAGCGCGTGTGAGGTTGAGGAAACATAACTCATTCAAGTGTCATGTTTCTGTCCATGCGCATTATACCATACCAGTCTTCAGCGGTCGGTTGTTCGCTGTAAATAATTATCAAGATAAAATTCCAACAGCCATACAGTTTCCAAGCTGTCTGTTGTGCGCAAAACAAGCCACAGCCAGCGAGTGTCTAAATGATGAAAAACACGCTGTCGCACTGCAAATGGCAACCGCAAGTGCAACAACAACGGAATTTTGAAGTGATACACGCTTCTATGAAAACATACATTCCTTCTGAAAATTAGCAAGACCTTGTTTTGCGGTGGATGCGTCTAATTTTCAAAACCATTTTTATAGACTGTCCAGACATGCGTACAACCAGCACAGCAACACTAAAATTATGACTTTTATGCAGGGTAGCGTAGAAGTTGTCGTCACTATTTTTCTGCCACCCTGCAGCGGGTTTTGAGAGAAAAAATGTCGAACACGCGGCTTAGTCAGTCAGTCTGTCAGTCAGTTTTATTCTGCAGTGCACGGTATGATACCAGCGAAGTGTAAAACACCATGAGTAGGCAAGCCAAAAAGGCTTAGGCTTAGGCATGCCGGTACGAAATCACTGTGCACCCCGTCATAAAAAAAACACACATTATTACGGTTCCGAACTCTATAAAATTTCAGATGTAAAAAACCAGCACCAAGCACAGAAGCGGTTTTCAAGAATCGAAATTCTGGATTATGGCGCGTTTTGTTTTATGGGAGCGTACATGTTCAATATCGTGGTTCGTTCGTGTTTGTGTAGCACAAATAATTGCATAGACGCTTTGCTAACGTCATTATGGACGGTGCAAACTGGCCACAAACGTCTATGAGTATCTTCTTATGGGAATATCGGTGCAGCTGTGTGCGCTTGTCCATGTCAGTAACGATGCTTGCTTACACACCGCTTTCTCTGCACATGCGTACATTAAGACACACATGAACAAGTTGTCTGCGATTGAATGTCGGTTCGTTTTTGAGTACATGTACAATCAATGTACGGAATGGCCGAGTAAACATGGCAGCTTTTTTCAGGGTGCAAGGAGCGCGCGAAATTTGAATGAAAGAAAAAAGACGTTCAGAAACCAAATTGTATGCCAAATTTGACACGTTTTTTTCAGACTAATGGATTCTTTGTGCTATTCTGTTCATTCTTTCTCCCTTACACACATGAATAGGAATTATATTGGCAATTTTGAAAAAGACAACTCCTAGTCTGCGACTGATCCTGCCTTGATGGACTGCCTCATTTATTCGGCCATACTGTACTAACATTTTTCATTCAGCTCTGAATGAGCTTCTAGCCAACGCTAAACAGCGAACTGCCAGGTGAATCAAAGCACGCTGCCAAGAGGAACACCAGCCGCATTTATGACCTATTTGATTTTATTTCATGGATCTTGTTAAAGTGAACCGGAAAGTTCGATTCTTAGTCAACCCTGGAAAGCTGCCACATGGATGGTGTTTTCAATAAAACAAGAGAATGAGTGCATCAGTCACGGGAAAACCGATCGATCTTAAAAAGAATGCACATAAGAAAGTGAACGTTGTGCGTGTTGATATGGTTTTCGTAAGCGTTGGGCTACTCGTTATGCATGTGCACACATGAACCGGAACGATTCTAAGTCGGTGACAAAAAATGCACAGGGACACACGAGAGACGAAGCTAATTTTATTTTCAAGATAGAATGGTGGAAGTAAACCATCGATCTTTATTGTAATTGAAATGCTATATTGTTGAGTACATATTGAAAACTGCATGCATTACGTTACATAGCACTGCAGATTGTACAGTACGTTTGTCTCCGAAGCAGTCATACGTGCAAAAACAAAATATTCGTGACTAAGCCAACTGAAAACAGCAAGGTTCGGATGCAACAAACAAGCGCCAGCAGAGCATCCTGCCCGGCGGGACGTGGCCTTAATTACAAACGCGAGCATGCACAGCACACAACGCTGCGTGCTCCATGGCATTACGCAGGCGCATCTAAACACTTTGTACTTTCTCTAGTTTTCAAGCGATCACCAACCAAAATAATTACAAAGTTGGATTATCAGTAGTACAGTGGCAGGAACAGCCATGGGAGTTTGCAGGTGCCAGGTGGCTTTGTTTGTACATGTTTCTCATACGTTCGCTGTTCTCTTTGTTTAGGGTGAGAATTGATTGCGTTGTTGAGTTGTTTATGCATAAAATTGCACTTGCGGTAAACTAATCATGTTTTATGGTTTTACCCAGAAAATTTTTAATCAGGTATCGGACAGCCGATGTTCCATGATTCGCAAAAAGGGGAATCACTGCTTAGTTTTCAAAGCTTTTCTGAAAAATAATCTTAGTGTACTATCTTTCTTATTAAACGTGACCCAATATGCGTTTGCACGCACAGATAGAGAAAATGTTTCATTGCTGCGCGGCAATTTGAAATCAGCAAACGTTAACGTATTCTGACGGCAGATTTGTGCAAGAAATTGGGAAAACACAAATCAGAATCTTTTCTCACTAAATAAATTTTCTTTATTTCGTATTCAAACTGCGTTCGGGTGCGAAACAACTTTTTCAGCTGTGCGGCTTTTCCACACATCATTCAACATTACTCCGCCTCCTTCACACGAAAAGATAATATTAACAAATCCACACAAGGACAGTTCAAGAAATTGAATCAATCCAGAGGTCACTAATTATACATTTTACTTTTTTACATTTATACATTTGTGCTTTTACACTTTACAATCTCACTGATTCATTCAACTGTACTTCAACCTTAACGAATCCACAAAAGAACCAGCTGATACATTAACCACCATGCACATCAACTGCCCACACATCAACCAATCTAAACATCATGCCAAAAAAACTCATCAATCAAAATACATGTTAACTGATCCACACATCGTGCAACACACACGTCAACCAATGTACAGGGTGGGCCAGAAAGTATCCGGTTTCAAACTGCTCTCACTGGCGTGTGGTAGAGCTTTTGAGCTGAAATTTTCAGCGCTGCTAGAACACGCAGTCACGGTCACGTGATTCAACCTGGTTGCTGCATGCAAAAACGCTGCGTCCGATTGTCCAGATGACTTTTAACCAAACCGCAGCTGAACGTACTGAGCACGGCCTTGGGACGCTCCATGGTTGTGCCGTCCATGAGAATGCGCGGTGAGCGTGCTGGGGCGACCGTGACCACTGTTGTGTTGCTCAGTGGCTTCAGGGGCCTGCAAACAACCTTGCGGTGCACATTATCGCCGTGTAACACAACACGTTTACTTTACAGCGCCAATCAACGCAACTGATGAACGTTTTGGTAGAGATGGCAGCACCAACCAACCGGCTGTCACGAGCGAATGGGAAGCAGTCGGAGGTAGTGCTGTCGCTGTGGTAGAGATGGCGATTGCGAATGCTCGGCACAACGAACGGAATGTCATCGTGGTGGCGACCAGCTGACCTGCAACAATTAGCCAATCAGTGACTTCAGTGGTCTCGTAGTCAGCCAATCAGCGTACAGGGCACGTTCACGAAGCAGTCGATTCTGTGTTGCGAGCAGTTTGCGTTGCAACAGACGCGGCGTGTGGCACGTCGGCGGCACGTAGAACGTCTCGTCAGAGTCGACAGACATCCTGCAGTGTCCAGTTGGTGTCTCTGCTGCGCTGCACACGGCCTCTTCACGTCATTGCTCTTTGTTGCTTTAGCATGCCATCTGCCGCTGTGCTTTGTTTTGGCGGAGTATAAGCCGTCACTATAGTCACTCGAGGCAAAAACTCGACTATTCACATGAGAAATACGATTGCACGTCTCGTTTGGTGCACTGTTGAAAGCAATGTGTGCTAGAACTCTTTTTTTGACAAATTAATTAAGACGCTGAAAACAATTTGGCGAAAAAATCGAAATTCTGTTGAGCATTGATCAAATCAAAAGTTTAGCTCTTTTAACAAGATGGCAACTTGCACCAAGGGTCTCCATTCTGCGACATCTGTCATTGAGCGCATATGCCACACGTGTAAGCAAATATTGTGAAAGTAAATGTAAAATGCACCCGAGCGCCTGCAGCACCGAGAAAAAGTCTTTTAGAGTGTCTTCCACAAAATATTTCTGGTTATTTCGGACGACGAATCAATAAATATGGAGGAAATGTCACGGCGATAAAAAATATCTCCGATACAGCAAACGCTAATCTCCTTGCCATATGCGTTTTTGTCAACAAAAAAAGTATGTTTGTATAAAGCACAGACTTGTGGACGAAATCACATGTGTGCATGTACACGTACAAGTATCGATACAAGCATTGCGTGCGCTGCAAGATGCGGATGCATTTCATGAATTTTATGCAAAGAACAAAACAGCTGCACACTCGAGTTAATGTGCCCCACAGGCGTAAGACGCAACAAACGGACACATATGCGCATTATGCAACTTTTGCTATACTGAATGGCAAGTTTGGCCATGTTTTGCAGAGTATATTTTACGCCTGGATGACTGTTGCTGGTGAAGACAAAAAAAGCAAATAATGGTCTCGTTAGAAATGCGCACTGCGTTCAAGACTCTTCTTCTCAATTCACGAACTGGCTCTAAATTTTTTTTTAACTCAGCAGCAATAGTCAATAAAAATATGATGAATTAAAAACTGAAAGAGTTGAAAAGAATGATGCGTTCTCATGCGCACACGTTTAGCGTTCTCACACAAAGACTCATATCGCAGTTGTAATTTGCGGGACACGCGCGTACCATGCCGTGTCCATAAATATTAGAACGTCTCCTGGAGTGCGTGCCTTCCGCCGCACTTCAAACAAAGTCCATTTTGCTAATGGCGTGTTTCACCAGAATGCTCTTCAGTTTTTGTGCCGCATTTTGCTCGACGTCGCTCGTAAGCGTGCGACCGTTGTTTTGTTACGACACTGACTGCTGCCGCCGACTGTAGCTGCCACTGTGCTGGTGTGCACACGCTGCAGCTGGCAGCAACGGACGACGTGTCTGGTGTGGCCTTGCGTTCGTCACAGGTGGGCGCTCGGTGGCGTGCGCTTTTGTGGGCAAAACTCCTTGAACTCATTGTTTGTCAACCGCTTCAAACAACGACACGGTGACTGACATGATTTGAAAAATGAATCCGTCACAACGTGTGGATGCTTTGAGCCAAAAAAGTACGCTGTCGAATAAAATTTAAAAAATAAAGATTAGTGTGCGTGAATTTGCATGATGAAACATGGACAATATGCAGGCGAGACCAACATTTTTGGTGCAACTGATGGTTGCTCGCAACAGCGGCTGAGCCAGAAATCGATTCAACTTTGGTGTGGGCATGTTTGCAAATGTTGTAGTTTATATTTTTCAATATTGTCATGGAGTTGCCGAAATGAACGTTAGAAAATAACCACATGTGTTTTCAAGCACGACAATTATTGACTTTTTTCCGCGCTCAGTTTTCACACCGGCGCCGGACTTGTGCCACCGCACGAATAATTGTTATCCCTTTGAATCGATTGTTTCTAATGTTGCCTGATAAAATGTCGCTCCAACAAACGGATTTATGAGCTGGTTTTATTTATGGGCTATCAATGTAACTCGAAGAGTATAGCCACCAAAATTAAAATCCGGACTGGATAGACATCAAACGTACAGAAATGAAAAGTTTTTTCAGCACTTATAAAAATTACTCGTGTAAAAACGTACTTTTTCGTTGCTTTCAATAATTTCAGACATTTTTTACTTCTCATCTTTTATAAGAAAAAAACAAAGCCCCTAAACTCAAAATTTGCAAACCTGAGCAGCTCTGCCGCAAGTGAGCACGAGCGAAGCAGCACCGACTGGCTCGCGGCACTCGACAAATCGAAACTTGAGTTCATTTTCAGTTCACGTTTGCGAACGCGGTTGTTACAATTGTGAAACAGCGAACGCTTTTCGTTTCAGTGTTTATCTCGCTTTTGCAGCTTTAATTTGCCTCGCACTTTATGATAAACTGTCGTTCATTTTGACCTGCAAATGTTCATTTTAAAAGTTGAAACTGATAGAGATTCTGATGGTCAGATCATTTTAGCCTGCATTCATTATCAATGCATACAAAGGGTGGTACCTTCGTGATGTTAATGATATCAATGGGATAGATGTTTGAAGAAAAGGAATAAAAATAAAGCAGTCGACTGGAAATGCTGAAAACCATAATTAGCTTAGGGAACGCGGAAGGACACGTCGATGCTTAAAGGACTGCCTCCAGTTTCGTTTTTGGCTGTTAAAAAATATGATTAAAATTTTTGGCTCAGTAATACACAACGGAAAAATGTGCGGTTAGTTTGAAAACTTGTTTGGTAACAAGTATTACAATTTTTTTCTGTTTCAGAACTTGAACTTTTGTCTGATTTGTGATCGCATTGAACTTTTTTGACTAAAAATCAATTTTGCAGATCTGATTTTCAGAAAAACTGCTTACAAAGATACCGTAAAATCAAGTGTCCATATGAAGATTTTGCTGGCAGCGAATTTGTATGAGTGAAAGCTTTCATCAAAGCAAATGCGACACGCTGTTTTGCGTGCAACATGATACAGACACGGTGCACACACGTGCGCATGGGCATGTGATGCATTCAGTGTTGCCAAACGCGGAGAATCCATTAAGAAAGTGCAGGTTTATGCCTCCTATTCGCCCGTTTGCGTGAAATCACCAAGAAGAAGCACTGAGTAGTTACCACACATGTGATGCAGATTTTGAAAAAGTTTTGTTGAGATAAACAACTTGTTAATTTACAACGCCGCATTGAAAAAAGCATATCTTGACAAGCTGCTTTTCCAGTAAAATTAGCTTAGTTTCCACTTCCGGGTCAAAGTGTCAGCAAGCAACATGAAACCGTTACGTGTCACGGGCGACTCGAGTGACTAACAAATAGCATTTTTATTGTGGAATTAACACGGCTGTGAATAAAAAAAAACATGCACTGTGGAGCTGGAATTAACACCGGTTGCACCTAAGAGTGGGGGGGCTTAGTACTGGAGTGCTGCTACACGGGGTCAAAATCAAACTAATGGTGCAGCGTTATTCTACTCAACAAGGAGCTTCAGTTTCACCCATAAACCATGCCTTGAAACTCCCTATAGCGGCCGCTATAGGGCGCGAAATTAAAAAAAAACCTCGATTTTTTGCCGTTTTTTGCAAAGTGTACCATGTTGCAACGCATTTTTCTACCCAAGCGGATGTTTTTCAGAACCTGAAATAGTGTGCGTTTTGAAGATCTTGCGGAGCTCTACCAAGATATTAGCTTCGTCAAATCGGATCGTGTCCCTATTTTTCACTGTGAGCTACGCAAAATTACTTTTTTTTGCATTTTTCACACTTTTTCCTTACTTTTATTTTCATGCAATGACAAAACAGTTTCTGACCCTGACTTTTGTGTCAAACAGGGGTTTTCGAGGTCGCTGAATTTGAATCTGACCTTAGATTTTTGCCCTGGGCACTTTTTTGCCTTAAAATTGGGCAAAAACGCATTTTTTGCGTTTTTCAGTGTTTTTTGTTTTAATGTTTTAATTTTATGCGTGGATTTTATTAAAAAAACTATTTCTGATATAGCTTTACAACCGTTGTACTTGAATCAGTTTTTATATTTTGCAACTGACCGCTTGCTCACCCAAAAAATGGGTAAAATGTTGATTTTTTTGCTTTTTTCATATGTTTTCGTTTCACAGTGAAAAAAATCAGTTCAGAAAAAACTTTTAATTTTAATTTTTAATTCTCCAGGAGGTTTTCAAAATCGCTGAATTCGAATCTAATTTTAGATTTTTGCCCCGGGCATTTTTTGCCCAAAAATTGGGCAAAAACGCTTTTTTCGCGCTTTCAAATGGTTTTTGTTTTAATTTCTAATTTTAAGTGCGGATTTTTATTTAAAAAACTGTTTTCTAATAGCTTTATTACTGCTATACTTGAATACGTTATTATATTTTGTAACGGACCACTTTCTCACCCAAAAATGGGTAAAATATGGATTTTCTGCCGTTTTCAGACGTTTTCGTTTCATAGTAATAAATAAGTTTGAAAAAAATTTTTAAAACCCCTTCCTAGAAGGTCCCAAATGCGCCGAATCCATATCTGTAGGCAAATTTTACAACTGACCCATTATTAACCCTTATAAATGGATAAAAATCTACACTGTAGTCTTTCTGTTGTCGTTTTTCTTTTTTGTGTTTGAACCAGACTTGTAAATTGATGTTAATTTGTCCTCGAGAATTTTTTACGCCGCTGAAGTTGAAATTGTTTTTGGTTTTTTAAAACTGGTGCTTTTTACCCCAATTTTACCCAATTGGGTAAAAACTGTCACTCTCAGCTTTTTGTTTGAAACTTACATTATGAATGGTTTTGCGTTTCTTTGATGCTTGAGATTGATGAATTCAAGTCTGATGTCATGCACCGAGACTACTGTTTTAACCCAAAAGGGTAAAAAGTGGGGCAAAATATAAGGGTAAATGTATATTCGGTATGGGTACATGTCAGTCTGTCAGTCTTGAGAAAAAACTTGTGAGCTTTAGAAAATAAAAGACTAATGAAAATGAAATACACTAACTAGAATACAGAACCTTTTAACCTTTACAAGCTTGTTTCTCGCAAAAAGCAAAAAGACCTGAAATAAGGCAAGTGCATAAGTATTTACCCTTTTGGGTTAAAACACTAATCTCGGTGCATGTAGCAGACTTGAATTCATCAATCTCAAGCATCAAAGAAACGCAAAACCATTCATAATGTACGTTTCAAACAAAACGCTGAAAGTGACAGTTTTTACCCAATGGGTAAAATTGGGGTAAAAATGCACCAGTTTTAAAAAACCAAAAACAAATTCAATTTCAGCGGCGTAAAAAACTTTCGAGGACAAATTAACATCAATTAACAAGTCTGGTTCAAACACAAAAAAAAGAAAAAGGTCTACAGAAAGACTACAGTGTAGCTTTTTACCCATTTATAAGGGTTAATAATGGGTCAGTTGTAAAATTTGTACATATATGGATTCGGCGCATTTGGGAACTCCTAGGAAGGGATTTTAAAAATTGTTTTCAAACTTATTTATTGAAAACGTCTGAAAACGGCAAAAAATCCATGTTTTACCCATTTTTGGATGAGAAAGTGGTCCGTTACAAAATTACAAAATATAATAACGTATTCAAGTACAGAAGTTGTAAAGCTATTAGAAAACAGTTTTTTTAATAAAAATCCACACTTAGAATTAGAAATTAAAACAAAAAACCACTGGAAAACGCAAAAAAAGTTTTTTGCCCAATTTTTGGGCAAAAAATTGCCCGGGGCAAAAATCTAAAATCAGATTCGAATTCAGCGATCTTGAAAACCTCCTGGAGAATTAAAAATTAAAATTAAAAGTTATTTCTGAACTGATTTTTTTTCACTGTGAAACGAAAACATATGAAAAAAGCAAAAAAAATCAACATTTTACCCGTTTTTTGGGTAAACAAGCGGTCAGTTGCAAAATATAAAAACTGACTCAAGTACAACGGTTGTAAAGCTATATCAGAAATAGTTTTTTAATAAAATCCACGCATAAAACAAAAAACACTGAAAAACGAAAAAAATGCGTTTTTGCTCAATTTTTGGGCAAAAAATTGCCCGGGGCAAAAATCTAAAGTCATATTTGAATTCAGCGACCTTGAAAACCCCTGTTTGACACAAAAATCAGGGTCAGAAACTGTTTTGTCATTGCATGAAAATAAAAGTAAGAAAAAAGTGTTAAAATGCAAAAAAAGTAATTTTGCGTAGCTCACAGTAAAAAATAGGGACACGATCCGATTTGACAAAGCTAATATCTTGGTAGAGCTCCGCAAGATCTTCAAAACGCACACCATTTCAGGTTCTGAAAAACATCCGCTTGGGTAGAAAAATGCGTTGCAACATGGTACACTTTGCAAAAAACGGCAAAAAATCGAGGTTTTTTTTAATTTCGCGCCCTATAGCGGCCGCTATAGGGAGTTTCAAGGCATGGTTTATGGGTGAAACTGAAGCTCCTTGCTGAGTAGAATAACGCTGCACCCTTAGTTTGATTTTGATCCCATGTAGCACTAGGCCCCCCCACTCTTAGGTGCAACCGGTGTTAATACCAAACAGCACGTGTGTGCGTGAAATACTGTACGATTAAAAACATCGTTAAATTTAAAAAAGCGAAATCATCTTATAAATTGGACGACCACTATTGCTTCTGTTCAACTTCGGTATTATTCAAGTTTTGGTCAAAATTTCGATGATTCAACATTCGAATAAGTCACTGATATCGCCACTCGTAAGAATGTGATCGTGTCGCACGGGGCAACTTTGCAGAATTGATGTTGTTGTTGACTGAAGTGCTGATGCGCTGATGATGGTTGTGAGCGCTTGCAGTGGCTGCATTCGTTGGCTGTGCCCGAGCCACTGGCAGGTCACACACGGGCACCACCCTGTTGCTGACGTTGCAGTTGCTCTGGCTGCTCGGCTTGCCAGTTTTGCTAGCACTGCTTTGTTGTGTCTTACTGGTGTTGTTGTTGTTGTTGTTGTTGTTGTTGTTGTTGTTGTTGTTGTTGTTGTTGTTGTTGTTGTTGTTGTTGTTGAGTTTGTTTTGTGTTGCACCGTGCGCTCGTCCTTGTTGCCGTTGGTGTGTTCTCCTTTTTGTTCGGTTGTGTCCAATCAACGGTTTGTATTCGCCCTGACGACTCCGGGATCGCCGACTGCGGTAACCTAAAAAACGTGCGTGCATCGTGCGCACATGGGCGTTGCATTGTGTAACACAACAACACCAAACAACAACAAGCAAAAGTTCAAAATCACAGTTTTGCTCGTTTTATTGAGCTGTTGCCAACCTTTCACGATCGCCAAGAGTGCGAACACGCACAGCACGCCCACGAACAGACCCATGATCAGCATGCTCGCTGAAATCAACAGGCCACTGAATACGATCAACCAAAAAACATAAAAACTGCACTTGTATTACAAATAGTGTTACCTGATTGCAAACGGATGTGAGACGGAGATGGCCAAAGTCTCATAATGTTCATTTTGTTCCGTAATTTTATTGATAAAAAGCTGTTTCAGCTGAAGAAAGTTGGTTCGAATCGTGACCGTTGAAAAATATTTGATTTTGTTCAAAATATAGCGAACTCATACGTCTGCTTTTGTTGACAACAAAAAAGAGGCAAAATACGTATTCGCTGCTGCCGTGTACAGTGAATCTGTCTTTTTTCAAGCTGTCTTCCAGCAATCTAGAGTCCAGTTTTTAGAGCAATTTCCTGTTTTCATAAAAAGCGGTAGCACCGCAAAACGGACGACAGAAAGTATTTTTTGCATAAAGACCTGCAGCCGCATGCACTGCTCTTGCCTCATGAACATGAATGAGTATATGAAATGAACACATGAGCTAAAATGAAAAGAGCAAGATGAACTGAGTGATCAGTTTTACCGTTGCAGTGAAATGAGCCGTAAAAACCTGCTGCATTCAGGGACAAGAAAAAAACGCAATTTGAACGGCCATGCGTTTCTTTGCAGAATGAAAAATTGAGTGAGGTTATTTATTATTGCCACCCATATAGCACGCGATTGAACCTTTATGCAATCCAATTATTTGATAAAGCAATCCAACATTCTATAAATTGACAAAGTCTTTCTTCAAGCCTCGGTCACTTGCTCTAAATCAAAAATGTCCGTGTTCTGAATGAAGAAGACAAATCACCGACCATTAGCAATATCGGCGCGGCGCTTATAACCGCCAACGAATGTTTGCAGCGTGCGTGCGCTGGGCGTGCTGCTGTTGTTGTTGTTGTTGTTGTCTCGTTTGAATGATGCCCAGACCATTGCGACGCCAGCTGGTGCATTTCTCTCAGCATGCAGCTGGACACAATGATCAGCGCTTGGTCGCAGTATGATCAGGTGACCAGATCTGTAATAAAGTACAGGGTGGGCCAAAAAAGTACCGGAATTCAAACTGCTTTATCTCGTGTCTGGTTTGAGATACGCGGCTGAAATTTGGAAACTTTGCAGAACCAAGGTTCACATTTTTCCAATAATGTTTTTGATAACTAACTTAATAAATAGAAAAATATTATAAAATTAAAAAAAGCGAACCAGTTCTGTAAAATTTACCAATTTCAGACCCATGCCTAACCAGATGCAAGATAGAGGAATGTGAAATCCGGTAGTTTTTTGTCCACCCTGTATTTCACGGTAGTTTTAACAGTTTGTAAAGTTGGCTCTCAGAAAAACTATTTTCAAACCATTTTTTACGAATCTATTTTACCAAGTTAAGGTTATGACGTCGGTTTTTTTCAACAGAACACGGCGAAAATAGCGCTCAGTTGTAATCAGCTTTTTTCAAAATAATTTGAGCGTGCGAAGTAATGCGTCAAATTAATTAGCTGCGCCGAACCATATTTGTTAATCATTTGTTTGCAACACCCACGAGTGTGAATTGGTTTTATAGCGGGGGCAAAAAGATGACAGAAGCGCAAAACGTAACAAATGAACCCTCGCATCGCATTTGCAAGGAAGATCAAATTTTTAAATAAAACCCCAGTAGAACACACACGTCAATACAAGAGCATAATTCATGCGAGCTACAGCTGTTGCTGGTGTGCCAGTTTACATCGGCGCAAAAACTCATCGAGTAACCAGAGTGCGCCGAAACGAAAGCAAACAAGTGCGGCACATTGGGAGCAAACCCGGTTGCGCCAGCAGGGCTTGGCATTCACTTCACTCCACAGCGAAACATGCAATAAGGTTCCGTTTTCCAATTTGTGCGCCAGGTTGTATCTCTATTGACTTGAAAAAACTAGTGAAGCGTTCTTACATCATATAAATGCACTCGCACGTCATGCTGCGTGATTTTACGTTTCAACCACACGCGAAAACAACAGCGAATTCACCGTGTCGAAAGTCAATACGTTGCTAAATGGCATGGAACCTGAGCGGACATTGGTTAAAAACCCGGAGTTTCACGTTGAAACACCATCAGAGATCGCACTTTACCATAGATTTGTAGTTGTTAACAAGCGAAATGGTTCAAGGCTGGACAAAAAGGATACAGACATTTGTGGACCAAACAAACCATCTCGTAAAAATTCACATGAAACATGTTTTGAAAGATGCATTGAATTTCAGCATGCGCCCAAAAATGTCCACTGCTGCCTCAGTGCAGATCGTTTTTGGCAGCAACCAGCACGAAAATGAACTGCAGTTGTCACGCAACATCGTTGGGCGGGCGCACAGTGGTGCAACGGGCGCACGCACACTTGCATGCTAACAAATGAAGTCATCCTCGTCATTTGGCACACGCACGCATGCATCTGAGCGACAGAAATGCACTTCGCAAATATAAATGCAAAGCTACGCAATAAAACTGACTGACTGCCAACCAGCACAAAACTTGCCGCTCAAGTTATTCGCACATTCAAAAGCACCTTCAGCCCAAGGCAGTGAATTGCAGTTCAATTTGTGCTTTCGCTGCGGTTACACTCACGAGCAGCGGTTGAAATTATATTGACTCTTTTATTGACTAGCGCCAACAACAATTTTGTGGTTATCAAGTCAACAGCAGACTCATTAGCACAACAAACAGACTGGCCTTTTGCGTTTGTGGAAGGATGAGAATCTGTGAACATGTGATTTCAGATATTTATGGTTCGAACAACTAACAACGAACATGTAATTGATATCGTTCTTACTTGTTTGAAACTGTTGTTAAGCAAAACACCGCCAACCATCAACGAACACATGGGCAGAAACAGAGGCAAAGAAGGTGAACAAAATCAAACAAAATCAGACAAAAGTAAAGTGATCTCGCGCAGCAGAAGAAGAAACAACACAAAAAAACAAATAAATCCGCAATTTTCTGGCCAGTATCTAAATCTATCAATAAAACTCGATATTTTTGCACCGCAAAACCACACCACTGTTTTAGCGATCGATGACATCACAGAGCACGTTGCGCTGAAACATGAAGGCGATTGAAAAATTAGAGCGAATGTACATAAACAAGTGAAAAAGATGCAAAGATGAACTTTTAAAATTTGCGAGAGAGACGATAAACGTGAACGATCAAACCAATATCAACACAACATTGAAACAAACGAATCAAAATGCGACAAAGCATCACAAAGTACAAGGCCAGGGAAAAGTGGTTTCTGAAATGGCGGAACGAACATCACCGATACTGAATGTACAAAGGTGGAATTTGATCACAAAACAACGTTCGACGATGCAAAGATTCAGATGCCCGGATACGGCGGAGGTGGTTCTGAGGCTGTGAAGTTGACAGCCTGAGGCTGTGGGTAGTTCAGTGCTGGGTAACCAGGGGCACTCGGTGCTGACGGGGCAGAGGGGGCAGAGGGGGCAACGGGGGCAACGGGGGCAGAGGGTGCCATCGCAGGTGCCACGTTCTGCGTCGCTGTGCCCGGCCGTTGTGGCCATGAGCCCGGACGGATGTTGTTCATTTTCATGTACGACAGAAATTGATCGGGTATCTCAGCAAGCACCTCCTTGGCGAGTCGTGCCTGCACCACGTCCACGCCGCCGGCGCCCATCGCGTCCGCACCGGCACGCACGAAGTCACGGAACGGCACAAACTGAAACAAGTGCTGCTCGCGTTCGAGTGCGTTGTTGTCTTGTACGACAGGAGAACATAAACAGACGCTAATTCTGAACAAACTCCCATTGATATGAAGGTACGAAATGAAACCCAAAGCTATGGACATGACATGATCGATCGTACTGTCACGTGGTCAATGGATCATGTGATCCAACATGAAAACTGTGTAATTCGAGTGCCAAAATTGAAGTGCACAAGTTGATTGATTGCTCGCGCCCACCTGCACAATGTCCCTCTGAGCGGGGCGACCAGTGTGATCGGTGAGGCGCACCTTGTCGCCGTCCAACTCTTCCATGGCATCAAACTCAGCAGGCCCAACACCAACGATGATGATCGACATCGGCAAGCCACTGGCTCGCACAATCGCATCACGGGTCTGCAGCGTACAATACAAACAACATGCAACTGTTTTACATTATTTACACGCCAATGAAACCAAAAATTTCAATACTCAAAAATGGTTTTTTTCAGTGCTTTAATGAAAAGACGAAGCACCTGTGCCATGTCGGTGATGATGCCGTCAGTGATGATGAGCAGAATGAAGTACTCGGAGCCATCGCGGGTGCGTGCCGCAAAACTGGCCACGTGGTTGATGACGGGCGAAAAGTTGGTGGGCCCGTAGAGTTGCACGGTGCGGATGCAACGCTGATACGCGTCCAGCACACCCGCGATGCCGGCGCAGAACGGGTTGTTGCTGCTGCCGTTCTGAAGTGACCATAAAGTTGCGAGCAAGCGAAGTGAACACCATTGAAGAGTGTTTGCAAGGTGTCTTGTGCGATGGCAGCCACTTACGACAAAGAACTCATGCGACACACGTCCGTCGGGCGGCAGGCGAGCGCCGAAGCCAAGCACTGGGAACAGACGGTCACTAAACGCCAACAGAAACAGTCGCAGCGATCAAGAAATGAGAAAAACAAATGAAACAAGCGCGAATGTGCAGCGCACCTGTCATAGTCTTGTATGATCTGGCCAACGGCAGTCAGCGCACGTTCATATTGATTGGGCTGCTGTGCGTGCACGAAATGCAACGACTGCGGCTGTGCCGGGTTGCCATTGGACGCCGTGAAATCGATGGCGATCGTGCATGCCAGCTGGGTGCTGCACAAAGCACACACGCTCTTGTCACCGGCATCATTCACACAGATCACACAATCAACACAGCATGTTCTTATGAACAACGCAAAACAAAACCGGTGTTTCTAACCCCGATCGCACAGCCAATCAGCGTCAACGTAATGTGCTGCATGCTTTTTTTACTCTGAACACAACACCAAAAGTTCTTATAGAATAGAATGTTGAACCATCGGTGTTGAGAATCGACCGTTTTCTCGCCTGTTGTCGCCACACTGGCTGATATTTGCGAGGCAATTGCGAAAACCAACCGCACTTTACCCAGCATGCACGTAGTCCATGAACGAAGGCACCACGGCCAACCGGGCAGTCTTCAAAGCGACCGTGCCAGAGTTTTGATACTTTTTGCTTTTTGCCTTCAGGTGCGCGTTAATCAGCTGGAAATACAATTGACTCGATGCGAAAAACGAGACGAAATGCAAGCGCTGGTCTGTGTTGTGAGCGTGCGCGCGGCAAGCAATGGCAAGTGGTTGAATGGATCCGCAAATTTTGTGGCCGCTTGTCTTATTTTATTCCTTCCATTCAGGCAGCTGAAAACCGGTCAAGGTTGCAACACCGATGGTTTCACCGAAACCCATTAACCAACCCAGACTGAATGTAGTCCACAAAAGTGTCAATGCGGCCAAGTTTGCACGACAAACACGCGACCACGCCAGCTTTCTTCGTCTTCTTACCATGCCCGTGCGTCAGCTAAAGTCAATTTTAAGCTAAGCTAATGGTCAATTCCATCTGCTCAACACTAAGGTCTCAACAAAAAACCGATGAAATAAACTGCACGTTGAAAACGATGGCTGTTTCGCGGCAAGCGCACAACACAGATTGTTAGAAAAGCAAAAAAACTAAAGCTACATACAACCACCTCTGCCTCAGAAATGGTCAAACAAAGGGCGAAACATTTTACTGACAATCGTGAAACTGGACCAAATCAAACACACACAGTGCAGCGCACCTCCCAGGTTCGGTTCGGCTGTTGCAGCATTTCGCTGAGTGTCGCATTGAATTCGCCAATGAAATCCTCGGTGCCATCACGATTCCAGTCGAAACACTTCACCAGAATCACACTGAAAACGAACACTGACACAAGACTAGCGGTCGAGTTTTTCAACCGGACAGAGCGGCAGAGCACTGACTGAAAAGGGTGGAGCAAGCAATGGGGGTGGAGACGACGTTACCGATGGTGATCGCCAGCACAGAGCGTGCGCACTGCGACCGGGAATGGCGCCCACGTTGGGTTCAGTGTGTTCTTGATCACTTCCGTGCGGTGCACCACTGTGAATGAGTTGTCTTCGTTCACCTAAAACATTTGATTCTCCAAAAGCACTGCCTGTTCATTGCGATATTCACGTTGTTGTTTTTGTCAAAAATCAGTCCACGTGTGTACTGTGTGCAACTGTAAACAGCAAGCTGCAATACAAAGTGATTTTCTTCAACGGACCTTGTAAAACGCGAGAAACGGGTCCGACTTGCCGAACCAGTCCTTTTTGTCGAGCTTTCTCCCTTCGAACTGCAACGTCACCTGCTCCTTGCAAGCGGCCAACTCTTCGGCGCTGACTGCTGTGGCACAAATGGGACACCGTTAAAAAGGGCACATTTCACTGGACAACTCAGTACACTTTGTGCAACGTATTGGCTCTCAATAATAATTGAGGAACAGTCGCACAGCGCAATGACGCAAAACGTAAAGGAAAACCGCGTTCAACGGTAACCAACTGCAAATTGATCCTTGCGACACATTCGGGCCCGTGAGTTTGCGTTCAAGTTTCACATTTGACACAATCTCGCCGAGGCTACACTCCATTTGACCGAGGAAATCATGATCGCTCAGCTTTGGGCTTTTTGAATCGACATCGTAGCTGAATAAATAAACATTCATGAAAATGAGGCATTTTTCAATCTGCATGGTGTTCATCTGCATCTGCAAACAAAGATCCCACCATGGTAAATTTTCAAAGGCATACATTTGAAATTTCAGGTGCTGGCGTTCCTCGAAATAGTAGTCGACAATGAACTTTTTCACGAATTGCGGGTTCAAATTGTTCTGGATCACTTCGGTGCGACCGATCTCACGGTAATTTGCACTGGCGAACTCGCGCATGTACAGCACGCACATTGGGTCGCTCTGAAACAAGAGTTCAGATAAGTCTTGTCGACAACGCCATGCCATTCACGCAAACCTTTCTTGGAAATTGAAAATCGAACATCAAATGATGAAAGAATTTAGATATTAGGCACTGCTTGCGACCATAAGGCATAAACAATTCGCCAATTCAAAAGCAAACAATCGGCAGAACTGCGGAGAGCGCAGTTGACCACGCCTACGTGGCAGTGCTTTGCAGCAGTGCCTTTGCACACACCTTTGACATGACGTCCATGTCCATCAGACCGCGGCACGTCACCGACAACTCCACTTGCGACGTCATCGTCGACGTGCCCGCCGTGCCCGGCACAAAACTGTCGCTCTGCATCACTGCGTTCTGCGTTCTCGGATTCGAAGAATGTCGCGAACAAATCAGAAAACTGAAACGCACAGAATGGAAAAAAGTGTGTGGGCAGCAGCAACAAACGAGGGCAACACCGACCCAACAATGGCAATGTCGAAATCGGAAGCTGCTGAAAAATGCAATCACTATTCAGAATGGACAATCAGCAAGGACGCTGCCTATATACGCTGATTCATCGGCTGTGTGCGTCAACTGAGGCAATGTGTGCTTGCGCCAAGTGCACAACACCGCGCAGCGTGTTTATGACGTCATGCTCGCGCAAACAAGACAGCACAAAACTGAAACAGATGCACAACGAAACGTGTGCTGGCTGCGCTGGTGCTCACTGCACTGCTGACTGACTGTTTTTTGCAACGAGTTTTGTAATCTGCAAACGTGCCCGTTTTTTTATGTTTTTTAACCGGGTGCGTTGTCAAAAACTATATTAACAGTCAGTGAGAAAAAAGAGACGACAGAGTATCATGAAAGTCAGCGATTTCAAAACACCAACTGTTCACGAAAAAACATCAGCACTGGCTCGAGCAAATTAGGTGCATAGTGGCCAACGTGCATAGTGGCCATGAGAAAATTTGCATTTTTGCTAGTTATAGTGTCCAAAACATATGCCAAAGTGGCCACGACATATAGCAGAGTGGTCAATGCCTATGGACAAGTGTCCAATAGCTATAACATAGTGGCCAATAAACATGCATAGTGGCCAATACAGGGTTTTAAATAATGCTGTTACAGGGTGATCCAGAAGTTATGATTTTTGAACTTTGTTGTTATTTCTGGCACATTCAAACGACAAACTGTTGCTTGAATGTGTTGCAAATCATTTCATGTTTGTTGAGCAGCTTTGGGATCAACAACAAATGCAAATTGTGCAATTCAACGGTTCTATATTGGCGAGTTTTGTATTATGTGATTCGCACAATTATGATTTTTGATTCAATAGGGGAGAGCGATAATCGATACAAGTTGTTGACACATACCTACTTTTTTATCGAAAACTCGAACGTCACTCCAGGGTACCGCAAACGTGTCTATCGAGCCATATTGGGTGGCTGCCATATTGACTGACCCCCCAATTAAACAATTAAACAAATATGAAATGATTTGCAACACATTCAAGCAACAGTTTGTCACTTGAATGTGCCAGAAATAACAACAAAGTTCAAAAATCATAACTTCTGGATCACCCTGTAACAGCATTATTTAAAACCCTGTATTGGCCACTATGCATGTCTATTGGCCACTATGTTATAGCTATTGGACACTTGTCCATAGGCATTGGCCACTCTGCTATATGTCGTGGCCACTTTGGCATATGTTTTGGACACTATAGCTAGGCATTTTTCATGGCCACTATGCACGTTGGCCACTATGCACTTTTACCGCTCGAGCTAATGATTTTCCAATGACACCGTTTTGCTAGCAAGTGTTGCATAGCATCCATAGCACAGCAATCCTTTTTGCATTCATGAAGACTAATTTTGGTGCAGCCCACGGCAGCAATATTTGCCCCAAAAACACCCCTAAGCAGAGTAAGCATCACTGAAGAGGGCGCACTCATGTTGCAGTATTTAGTGTTAAAACATAGCTGCGCGGGCACCAAATACAGCAACATGAACGCGCCGTAATGTTTCCCCAGTTCCGTGCATATTTTTCGATGTTTATGAAATAATTTTTTCGATGTGTTACGGTAGATTGTACGTATATTAACAAGTGAAATATCGAAAATGCATTTTTAAAACATCGAAAAATAAAAAGTATCTACGAAACTTGGTTCACATAAAATATTCAACGGCCTTGAAACCGCGACAAACATTAACGAACCTGACCACATTGAGTATCAAGAGTTTATTATTTTCCCGCCTTCACGGAGTCTCTGGTTGAAACAACAAAACAAAAGCAAAACTTTTAACAAGGTTTGCAATTGCAACTATATTCAAAAATAGCTAGAGTGCTACGAAAGAATAAAAAACCAAGAAAACAAAATTAGAACGATTCTAATCGAGGAACAACAAGAAAAAAACAAGTGATATCATTAACCAACAAAACGCAAAATGTCAAAACAAAAAACGAGCATGACTAAAAACAACTGACTGCTTTTGACGCTGATTCGACTGTTTTATAGATTAAAATGTTACAACTTGCTGCTTTCAACACGTCAGACGACACAACATCAGTTATGTTGAATTGCTCTTGTCTTCAGAATGAGTGTCAGATGCATGCTGGTTGTGCGGTGTGTGCGGTCGCCTGTAGCTGGTGGCTGATGGCTCATGTTCGCCAGCAGCACCGCCAAACGCAGCAGCGCTCGCGTCCCCCGAATCGTCCTCCATTTCGTCCCCGACGTCGTCGGCTGCACAAATCTAGCTCGTTCTCAGTGCTTTTACATTCCAGATGTCATTTTTTAAACTTCTGCACAAGATCACCGACTAACCGATCTCCTTCACCGGATAAACAGTGGGGTATTTGTCAAAGCAGTCACGCATGTCCATGAACTGCTGCATACAGTCGCTGCCCTTTGGGTCGGCCTGTCAATACAGTTGAACGCAATGCAAATGACTGGCGCTGTGTCAGTAAACGCACTGAAGTTTTGTTCGATTGAGCAGCTGATGGGAAAATCAGTACCTGGCTGTAGTGAAAACAACTGAACGCTTGACGAAACTCCCAGCCGCACGGCCCAGAGACCATGTCAGCCATGCACGGGCAGCTCCAGTTGATGTCACCGTTCTCTTTTATGGCACCTGCAGAGACAAGAAGAGTTCACCAAGCTAACATGTCAGTTCTCGGAATTGTTGTTGTACAGTTCACAAACTTTATGGGCCCGTTTCACATTTATACAGTACTCACTCGACTCCACGTCACGGACACAAACACCTGGTCTTTCGACTTTCTTCTTTTTTACTGTGATTTTCAGCAAAGATGTCATGGCATTGGAGGCGCTAGATGGTCCAAAAACCAGCCAAAAATACCCCAAAAAGAACAGTTTGCCGCCAGACTATGCATGGTTACGGTTGGCACAAGAAAAAACGGTTTCTTTTTCGTTTTAAATTTTTTTTTCAGTTTTTCCCTGAAAAAATAAAGAACCGGTTTTTTACCTTAAAATTTTTTAAACTTCGTGGCTAAAAATCACAATTCTTCATTTGATTGATAAAATGTAAAATTATTTTTGAAAAAACGGTGCAGTGAACTGTGTCGAACTGAACTGGTGAAGCCTCATTTTGCAGAAGCTTTTGTGGCAAGGGTCAAGTGAAATACGATGAAGACAAGGAGACTGCTAAACTAAGTGCATATGCAGACTAACTAACGATGTTGTCGATTTGCAAAGGGTTAATTGATGAAATGTTATTTTTCGAACGCAATCCGCTACCAGTTTCACTTTGCAGTTCTGCAAATCTCGCCCCCTAATCGGGGTCAGCTATCCGTTCTCCTTGCAACCCTTCCTCCCCGCTCGCCACACCTACACGGTCACTGCCCAGTCTCTGTTTTCAATTTATTAAACGTGCTGCCCTGGAAACCAATAAAAGCGAAATTGATTTGATTTGAAACAAAAAATTGGATAGCATTGGGTGGCAAAAATGGCAAATTGGGTTGGTTGTGTGCCCGAAAACAGCATTTTACGCTGCTCAAAATCACTAATTTTGATTTTTTTCCTACTTTGAGTTCAAGAAGCCAAGTTCTAGAAAGTTTAGGAGCTGGGAAGCAGTCGGTTTTTTATGGTTTTAAAACAGTTTTAAAACGGAAAAGAAACCGGTTTTTTTCCTGGCAATATAAAAAACCGTTTTTACCAACCCTATGCATGATGCATGATACTTGCCTTCATATCCCTCTTCTTGTGGCGTTGGTATTGAAATTATTGGCTCGGCTGAATTATACGGTTTGCGGTCATCTTCTGCACTCAGAAATATAATGCGATCTTTGCCTGTGAAAGTAATGAAGAAAATGCACAATCGGTGCAAAAAGCAACAGGTGGTTAAGCAGGGCAAGCTTCATTCTTGAAAACATGATAAGACCCATTTAGCCGTCCTCGTCCAGTTCAGACGTTGGTTGGATAAACGAGCGCGAGTTCTAAAACTCGACGTCGGATCACGTGACATGCTGGATTGCTTTTTCTGCTGCACAAATGAGGTTTGGCAAGACGTGTTGTGTGACGCTCCGTGACGGATACAAATACGGACGGCTAAATGGGCATGGGTTCATTTGATCCAAACCACCAACTGACAAGAAAAGAGAAACATATCCCAACAAAAAGTCTCTCACTCCGCGTGACTCCTCAATCCTCACCTTCACTGCGACAGTAAGACGTCGATGGTGATGCGGATGCCGAAATCGACATCCTGAAACTTAGGTCGTGCTCGTAAGTCAAATCTAACCAGGGGTCGAGGACTCGAGGGTACTCCTTGAAAATATGGGCCCGCTCAAATTTCATCGCAGCGCGCTGATTGATAGCTCAAATGAAAGCCCTCGCTCTGCTGAGTAATCCTGTGTGAGGGTTTTTGAAATTCCAAAATTTGAAGAAGTTACTTGAATTTGAAATTTTTGATTGAGTGCGTCTGTGGTGAGCGTGTACAGTGCACTGAATGACTGTATTTATGTGCCTGATGGATTTTTATGATGGTAACCGTTCACAAGATTGTGTGAAACAGTCATACGTATGAAGATAGTGCCCGCGGATTACGGTAGCGGTAGTTTTGGGTCTTGACACGAAGTTGCTGAAAACCACTTTGTTTCTTGTGAATAACAGTTGAAACCTTTTAGAAACATGCAGCATTATCACAGAATATGTCAAAAACCGGATTTCAAGGGTTACGGTAACTCTGCTGTTGGTCTCGACACGATTTTTTTAAACGTCCTTTATTGCTATGAAAAACTACTGGAATGATGAATACCGTTCACATGACTGCATGTAACAGTCATATGTCGGAAGTTTAGTCCCACGGATTACGGTAGTGGTAGTTTTGGGTCTTGACACGAAGTTCTTGAAAACCATTTTGTTTCTTGTGAATAACAGTTGAAATCTTTTTTTTGTTGTTGTTGTTGTGATTTTCAGGCGATGTTTTTAGCCAGGGCTAACCCAGAGAAGCGTACAGAACGCCATTGAGTAGGGCGCCCATCGAGTTTTCTCTGTCATTAAGTGCCAATACACCCCTCGGCGGGGATCGATCCCCCGAGCGCACAGACTGTAGTCTAACGCACTACCACCAGGCCACGAGGGTGACAACATTTTTTAGAAACATGCAACGGAACTCTGAAAAAGCTCGGCTGTTTCACTCAGCGACGTTCAGCAAACGGCGGCTACGAAATTGGCATGTGCGCCACTACTCTCAGGGTGACATCGCGACTTGGACTACATGTACAAATGCAACTAATGTCACACAACATGACATTATTACTTGAGAAGACGTTCGTTCGCTACCCCTCGAGTCACTTGCTGCATTCGTTACCGGTTTTCATTGGCATGCTTTCTCATTTTCACGACTGCGATGTCAAACTTATTTGTCAACCACCAATCATGTGAAAGGTATTGATCATTCTAGTAGCTTTTCCTGGCAAATAAAAGGACGTTTTTGAAAAAAACGTGTCGAGACCTACTGCAGAGTTACCGTAATCTTTGAAATACGGTTTTTTGACATTCTGTTATAATGCTGCATGTTTCTAAAAGGTTTCAACTGTTATTCACATGAAACAAAGTGGTTTTCAGCAACTTCGTGTCAAGGCCCAAAACTACCGTTACCGTAACCCATGGGTCCTACCTAGAGATGTCAAGAAAAAAAAATTTCCTATTTTTTTTCTTTAAAAAATTTTTTTTTAATTTTTTTTAAATCAAAGTTGTTCAGAATTTTTCAGGGAGTCCGAATATCACCATCTGAGGAGCCACCGACTTAACATATGACCCCCACTCATATGGGATTAGGGTGAAAATTTCAGACTTGGTTTCGGCGAACCCATTTTCCCACCGCCGACATCACGTCTCGTGCTTTGCCTCTCAATTTACCTCAAATAACACGGAAACAAGTTCAACAACAAACCGGTGTGATCATGCTGACGACACGAGGCGAAACAGCAACGAGCAACCAACGAAGTTACGCTTGCAGTGGCAGACAGTGCAATTTCGACCTTTCGAGATCCTGAAAAACGATGCATAAATGTGAGTTCTCTGCTTCTATCTCACCTAGAGATGTCAAGAGAAAAAAATTTCCTATTTTTTTCTTTAAAAAAAAATTTAAATTTTTTTTAAATAAAAGTTGTTCAGAATTTTTCAGGGAGTCCGAATATCACCATCTGAGGAGCCTCCGACTTACCATATGACCCCCACTCATATGGGAGGAGGGTGAAAATTTCAGACTTGGTTTCGGCGACCCCATTTTCCCACCGACGACATCACGTCTCGTGTTTTGCCTCTCAATTCACCTCAAATAACACGGAAACAAGTTCAACAACAAACCGGTGTGATCATGCTGACGACACGAGGCGAAACAGCAACGAGCAACCAACGAAGTTACGCTTGCAGTGGCAGACAGTGCAATTTCGACCTTTCGAGATCCTGAAAAACGATGCGTAAATGTGAGTTCTCTGCTTCTATCTCACCTTAGCGGCATCGGAATTTGTTGAACTAGCCTTTGCGACGCTCAAGTACTTCAATGCGCGAGTCGATCATCACTCACCAAGGCTGAAAACAGTCGATAAATCAATCCAGAATACCACCTGCAGCGTTGAAGACTAAGTGTCTAAGAAAATTTTTGTTGAACTTTCGAAAAATTATGCCAAAAACGGCATTTTCAAGGCACATTAAAGAAAAAATTTCAAAAATTTTTAATAAAAAAAATAAAAAAATGCCCTTTTTTTTTCTTTTTTTTGCAAAAAAAATTTTGACCGTTACATCTCTAGCCCCACCTTCAGACGTATGACTGTTTCATGCAATCATGTGAACGGTATCCATCATAAATATCTATCAAGCACATAAACACAGTCATTCAGTGCACTGTACACGCTCACCACAGACAGACGCACTTAATCGAAAATTTCAAATTCAAATAACTTCTTCAAATTTTTGAATTTCAAAAAACCCTCACACAGGATTATTCAGCAGAACGAGGGCTTTCATTTGAGCTATTAATAAGCGCGCTGCGATGAAACAAAAAAGCAGTAAATTACCTTGGTTTCACGCTTCAAATTGGAGGAAACCGGTTTGTCAACTAGGGTTGTTAAAAAACAAAAATCAGCATTTTTGCTTTTTTTTAATTCTTTTTTCAAATTTCAGACATCAAAGTTGTGCTAAATCAATCAGGGAGTTCGAAGAACCACATTTGATATGCAAGCGCTTCCCGAATGACTCCCGTATGGCGGAACTTTGCAGATTTTGTTTTGGTGACCTCATTTACCCTTTTTCCAAACCGCTACCATGCCTCTTCTTGTGTTTTGACCTCCAAAACGTCACTAACTGTTCCCAGCTAAGCTAATGCTAAAGTGAAGACAAACATACCGCCTTGAAATTCGATCAATTCTTCTGATGATGTCGCGACGACACGACACGAAGCAGCAACCAGACAACGTAGCGCTCGCAAACTGAGCAGCGAGCACAATCGGACGCTCTGCAAGGCGAATCGTCACCTTATCTGCATCGGAAATGGTAGGCCAGGCCAAGATTTGGGACGCTCAAAAACTTCATCGCAGATGTTGTCGAAGCCTAAAATCAGGGCTTGCGGACAAAAGACCGCACGTGCCAAAAGACCGCAGATTTGATTTTTTTGTGACCAAAAGACCGCAGATGCTATCAAACCAAAATACCGCACGTGCCAAAAGACCGCACCAAAATCAGTCACTGCGTACGTGATTATGATATGTTCTTTTATGTTTATTTTGTCTTCCTATCCTTTTTTATTCTACAAAAACCATTGATTGAGCCGTCGATCCTTAAAATCGGTTGAGCACAGAGCCGGCAAAGTCGCGTGACAGGTCGGCGCACAAGACACATGTCGTGACGCACAAACAGCGAACACAAAACGTCGTGAATCACGATTTCCTTGGCCGATTTTGGCAATCCGTGGCTCAATCAAATCAGCAGAGCACCCGGAACATGATGACATGTCGTTTATGGTTGGTTTTTGTTATATTAAACATCGGTTGGCGCGCAATAAATAAAGTGTGAAAGACGACAAAACACAAATTTATGGTGATTTTGGATTTTTTTTGGTTTTGAAAAAAATAATCGGAACCAACCCAAACGACACATCATCGTGTTTCCGGTGTTCTGCTGAATTGATTGAGCTGTCGTTCGTCGAAATCGGTCAAACACAGCGCCGGCAGTGCTGTGTGACAGGTCGGCGCGCGCGACACACGGTGAAACGCACAGATTGTCAACAGAAAACGTCGCCCAGCTCGCGATTCCCCCAGCCAATTTTCATGATCCATGACTCAATCAACTCAGCAGAGCAGCGGAAACACGTTGATATGTCGTTTGTTGTTGGTTGTTGTTTTATTCAGCATCGGTTGCTTTGCAATAAAAAAAGTGTGAAAAACGACAAAATACAAATTTATGGTGATTTTGGATTTTTTGGTTTCTGAAAAAATGATCGAAACTAACCACAAAAAACTAATCGTGTTGCCGGTGTTCTGCTGAGTTGATTGAGCTATCGTTCGTCTAAATCGGATTAGCACAACGCCGGTAGAGAAGCGTGACAGGTCGGCGCACAAGAGACATTTCGCGAAACGCACTAACAGCCAACACATAACGTCGTCCAGATCACGATTTCCTCAGCCAATTTCGACGATCGACGGCTCAATCATCTCAGCAGAACATCCGGAACACGTTGATATGTAGTTTGTAGTTGGTTGTTGTTTTATTCAGCATCGGTTGCTTTGCAATAAAAGTGAGTTTTGAAGGTTGCGTCCACAATCATTTTTACTATTTGGCCGTGTTCCAAATCCACTGAACCCCGAAAATGCCATTTGGCCGTGTTCCAAATCCACTGAACCAGGAAAAAAACATTTTTGTTGCGTAAAAGTGAAACTCGAACAATTAACAAACGAAGACAACACAATTTATCACAAGAAATGATACGAATTGCTTGATTCAATTGTAAAATCGAAATAGAATCAGCGAAACCAACTTTCTAAATGCTCGTGCGGTCTTTTGGCACGTGCGGTCTTTTGGTTCCACGCCAATCTGCGGTATTTTGGTCTTGCGGTCTTTTGGCACGTGCGGTCTTTTGGTACGTGCGGTCTTTTGTCTATGATTCAAAATCAGTCGGTAAAACGGTCCAAAATCGACTGCTGACGGTTTTACGAGGTAATATCAAAAAAAAATTTTGTTGAACTTTCGAAAAATTGTGCGAAATTTAAGGTTTTCAAAACAGTACCGTGGGCGAGGGGGGGTGGGGGGGGGGGGGGGGTTACACGGTCCCCAGAGCACCAGAGACCGTCGGGTGGGGGGGGGCGGGGGGCACCGTGCCACCCCCCCTAAAACCGGGCACCCCCCATCGGACCCCCCCCCCCTCGAAAATTTGGCCGCCACCCCCCCCCCCCCACGGATGGCATTTTTGTTTTTTTAATCACTTTTTTTTAATTTCGATTTTTGTTTAACAACCCTAACTGGGCCCAGCCCGCCCAACCCCTCGGCTCTGGCAACAACTATGCCCCCCCACTCGCCACTCGCCAGTCCGAGAGATGTCAAGAAAAAAAAATTTTCTATTTTTTTTTCTTTAAAAAAAAATTTTTTTTTTAATTTTTTTTTTAAATGAAAGTTGTTCAGAATTTTTCAGGGAGTCCGAATATCACCATCTGAGGAGCTTACCATATGACCCCCACTCATATGGGAGGAGGGTGAAAATTTCAGACTTGGTTTCGGCGACCCCATTTTCCCACCGACGACATCACGTCTCGTGTTTTGCCTCTCAATTCACCTCAAATAACATGGAAACAAGTTCCACAACAAACCGGTGTGATCACGCTGACGACACGAGGCGAAACAGCAACGAGCAACCAACGAAGTTACGCTTGCAGTGGCAGACAGTGCAATTTCCACCTTTCGAGATCCTGAAAAACGATGCGTAAATGTGAGTTCTCTGCTTCTATCTCACCTTAGCGACATCGGAATTTGTTGAACTAGCCTTTGCGACGCTCAAGTACTTCAATGCGCGAGTCGATCATCACTCACCAAGGCTGAAAACAGTCGATAAATCAATCCAGAATACCACCTGCAGCGTTGAAGACTAAGTGACAAGGTAAAGTCAAAGAAAATTTTTGTTGAACTTTCGAAAAATTATGCCAAAAACGGCATTTTCAGGGCACATTAAAGAAAAAATTTCAAAAATTTTTAATAAAAAAAATAAAAAAAAATGCTCATTTTTTTTTTACTTTTTAAAAAAAAATCAAAAAAAAAATTTTTTTTGACCCTTACATCTCTAGCCAGTCCCCCTCACGGCCTCACCCTCACTCGTGGTCCCGCTAGAGTTAAGGAAAAAAAAAATCCGGATTTTTTTTTTAAATTAAAAAAAAATATTTTTTTTAAATTTTTTTTTACAAGTTAGGTTTGTTCGAAGCGTCTCGTCGAGCTGAGTTCATCTAGACTATTTTCAGAACGATCCGGAAAACTATAAGAGCGAAAATCGTGTTTTATTGAAATTATGTCCATTTCATAGAGGGAAAGTTGCATTTTCAACAGTAAAACAGGACAATTTTCGACGTGTACTTGAATATTGAACCGTTCTTAGTTGTTCCTCTTTAGAAAATTACCAAAATTTGACTGTGTTCAAAAATTCCTGTTTGCTGTAGCTAAGTCGGCAACCCCTGTCGACCCGGTCGCCCCCCCCCCCCAAGACACTTACTTTCAGGTTCAACCAGCTATGCTATCTGCCACATGGCGAGAGCCCACTCTTCAAATCATCGTATCGAAAACACGTACCATGATTTCGCGATCACGTTGCGGGCAACTGACAGACGCAAGTTTAACACGTTAGTTTAGCTCAGCACGCAAGTTTTAACATGTGGCCATGTTATCGGGTATCTGAAAAACGGTCGTGTGATGTGGTATTAACCAACATCTCCGCTCCAATTGTTTAACAATATATCGCACAACTCCATTGTAGACCTATAACATACGCCAATCAACAAAATATCATGTTCATCTCATGGCCTACCGACTGAAAAAACATGTTCTAAGTTGCAAGAAAACGATTTCTGAAACGATATTTCAATTCAGTTAAGTCATTTCAACGCTAAAAATTGACTCTAGAAGTCATCCAAATCGAAAAACATGGAGTACGTCGGTCAAAATGACCAAATAATGACATGTACCTAAGCACACAAAGAAGTTGGGAAGAAAATTTGGTTTGAACTTTCAAAAAATTATGCCATAAATCGAATTTTCAGAGCAAAGTAGAAGAAAAATTTTTCAAATTTTTTTTTAAGTTTGAAAAAAAAAATCCAAATTTTTTTTTTTAAAAAAACGAAAAAAAAATAAAAAAAAAATTTTTTTCCAAAGCCCCTAACCCTAGGTCCCGCTTTCGCTGATGACGTCGAGTTTCGCTTTTCCGTATTTCGCTTTTAGCGAATTTCGCTGAATGAATGAATTTCGCTAAGCTGGAATGGAATGACGCCATGCAGCAGCAATGCAGCACGTTACCGAAGCCTGAAATAAGATAATCTGCGCTCTAGCTCTGTTTTGTGCATTTTTTCTTCGTAACCTTTACAGCGTGGGATGTGACGTGACATGTGAGATGGCTGATGCAATCAGGAAACCAACTAGAACAGGCTCTCTCTCTCTGGCTTATCTGTTTTTGGGTTTCTGGAAATAGTATTCAGTTTTTTTTTTACTTGTAGGCACACACATTTTTTTCTTCCTTTGTTTACCTTGAATAAATGAATGAGTTCGAGCACAGTTGTTCCAGCATAGTTGTTCTAGTAAGTAACATAGTAACCCCCCCAAAATTTCAAATCTATCTCTACTAGGGTTAGGGGCTTTGTTCTTCTACTTTGCTCTGAAAATTCGATTTATGGCATAATTTTTTGAAAGTTCAAACCAAATTTTCTTCCCAACTTCTTTGTGTGCTCAGGTAAATGTCATTATTTGGTCATTTAGACCGACGTACTCCATGTTTTTCGATTTGGATGACTTCTAGAGTCAATTTTTAGCGTTGAAATGACTCAACTGAATTGAAATATCGTTTCAGAAATCGTTTTCTTGCAACTTAGAACATGTTTTTCAGTCGGTAGGCCATGAGATGAACATGATATCTTGTTGATTGGCGTATGTTATAGGTCTACAATGGAGTTGTGCGATATATTGTTAAACAATTGGAGCGGAGATGTTGGTTAATACCACATCACACGACCGTTTTTCAGATACCCGATAACATGGCCACGTGTTAAAACTTGCGTGCTGAGCTAAACTAACGTGTTAAACTTGCGTCTGTCAGTTGCCCGCAACGTAGAGATGTAAGGGTCAAAAAAAAAAATTTTTAATTTTTTTTAAAAGTAAAAAAAATGAGCATTTTTTTTATTTTTTTCATTAAAAATTTTTGAAATTTTTTCTTTAATGTGCCCTGAAAATGCCGTTTTTGGCATAATTTTTCGAAAGTTCAACAAAAATTTTCTTTGACTTTACCTTGTCACTTAGTCTTCAACGCTGCAGGTGGTATTCTGGATTGATTTATCGACTGTTTTCAGCCTTGGTGAGTGATGATCGACTCGCGCATTGAAGTACTTGAGCGTCGCAAAGGCTAGTTCAACAAATTCCGATGCCGCTAAGGTGAGATAGAAGCAGAGAACTCACATTTACGCATCGTTTTTCAGGATCTCGAAAGGTCGAAATTGCACTGTCTGCCACTGCAAGCGTAACTTCGTTGGTTGCTCGTTGCTGTTTCGCCTCGTGTCGTCAGCATGATCACACCGGTTTGTTGTTGAACTTGTTTCCGTGTTATTTGAGGTGAATTGAGAGGCAAAACACGAGACGTGATGTCGTCGGTGGGAAAATGGGGTCGCCGAAACCAAGTCTGAAATTTTCACCCTCCTCCCATATGAGTGGGGGTCATATGGTAAGTCGGTGGCTCCTCAGATGGTGATATTCGGACTCCCTGAAAAATTCTGAACAACTTTCATTTTAAAAAAAATTAAAAAAATTTTTTTTTTAAGAAAAAAATAGAATTTTTTTTTTCTTGACATCTCTACCGCAACGTGATCGCGAAATCATGGTACGTGTTTTCGATACGATGATTTGAAGAGTGGGCTCTCGCCATGTGGCAGATAGCATAGCTGGTTGAACCTGAAAGTAAGTGTCTTGGGGGGGGGGCGACCGGGTCGACAGGGGTTGCCGACTTAGCTACAGCAAACAGGAATTTTTGAACACAGTCAAATTTTGGTAATTTTCTAAAGAGGAACAACTAAGAACGGTTCAATATTCAAGTACACGTCGAAAATTGTCCTGTTTTACTGTTGAAAATGCAACTTTCCCTCTATGAAATGGACATAATTTCAATAAAACACGATTTTCGCTCTTATAGTTTTCCGGATCGTTCTGAAAATAGTCTAGATGAACTCAGCTCGACGAGACGCTTCGAACGAACCTAACTTGTAAAAAAAATTTAAAAAAAAATAATTTTTTTTTAATTAAAAAAATCCGGATTTTTTTCCCTAACC
>JASANC010000208.1:0-25866 GCA_030248135.1 Theristus sp. LFF4_11 | reverse complement strand
CAATTTAGTGTATGTAACAAGAACCTACGTTTGCAACTTGAAACACAGCATTGATGAATTACCAAATCATCACGCACCAAAATGCTACTAAACGCGTGTGCTATCAACAAAAAATATTTCCATTTCCTGTCACCGTACCTGACATTCATATGGAGTGTAGTTGTCCAGGTGTTTCTTTGCAATGTGCCTTCTTGCCAATTCCTCCGTTTCAAAGGGTTGACCGCAACAGACCGGAGCAAACGGCTCACTCGGCCAATCACTTTTGTTATCAGACAGTTTTTCGTCTGTCGCTACATCAGTGGTTGGATTGCTAGCAGATTCTGATGTTGACGCAGCACATTGTTGTTGTCGTTGAGATTCAGAGCTGCTGCTTTGTTCATGACTTTTCTCCTCATCCAGCGGCAAGTATGCAGTTTCATTCATGATTTGCAAGGAAGACGTTTTGCTGAAGCTGACTGTTGACTTTTCTTTTATCAAACGTTCACTGAAAACAGTGAAATTGAGATCTCAGAAAACGAAATCTTTGAATTTGATTTCACAGCTGACACGGAATGAAAAAAAAACTTTCTCTGAACAAGAAATACCCGAATGAATAGTATTCGGTGGTAGAGACAAACCAAAATTGACTGCAAGGCGGCGGATTCAAATGCATGTTCACCCATTCATTATTATTATAACAGAACCAAACAACTCTAGCATACCGTATTACCTCTATTAAACCCCCCCCCCCCAAAATAAACCCCCACCCCCTCGACAAGTTTCCAAATAATCCCCCCCCCAAAAATAAACCCCCATGGGGGTTTATTAGAAACCTGTTTGAAACACATACCTAGCGAATTCAGTGGCTGAATGCAGTGACATTGGTGAAATTGTGCTACCAAAGGCCCCAAAGGGATGAGTTAGTGGTAATTTCATTACAAAAGGCTGTTACAAAAGGAAATCTCTGTGAAAAGTAGAAGTTTCTGCGACTTCCTTCCTGCCATGGAAAGTATTTTTGCCATTTTTCTCACCCCTAAAAATGGTTTCCAAATAAACCCCCCCCCCCCAAAAATAATCCCCCCCAAAAATAAACCCCCACCCCCAGAAGTCGCCGAAGAAATAAACCCCCATGGGGGTTTATTAGAGGTAATACGGTATTTCCAGATAAAACCAGATAAGTTATACCAACACCTATACACAAATACAAAAAAAAACAGCTTGTTGGAACTTTGCAACACCACTGAACAATATGACACGACAAGCATCAGCTCCATAGTGGACCACAGTCAACGTTTCTCAAGAGCACTGCGCCGCACACCATTGCGTCTCTTGTTCGCACTTCGCCTTCTGTCGTGCGCGTCCGTGTGCGGCGGAAAGCACTCGACCGTCAACGCTTCAATGAGCGGCTTCAGTGCGTGCGAGTTGTCGACGCGAAACTGGCACGCGGACGCAGCAGGCAGCTGCGCTTGGTGGCTGGCGCGAAAATGCAACTCGAAACTGCGCAGCGAGAAGCCTGACCACGCGCAGCACGTGTCGGCGGCGTTCAGTGGCGCGTCACACTGGTACAGCGGCAAGCGGCTGACGTCGCGCAGGTGCGTGCCCACGTGCAACTGGCGGCTGAGCGCAGTCTGCACCACGAACACGCCGCACTTGCAGCACCGCATCCTCCGCGTTTTCGAGGCACTCCACGTGTCGGTCGTTGTTTTGTGCATGCAGGCCGCTGGAACACGCAAAACTGCACCACCAGGCTAAGCACAGGAAATCCATGGTAAACCGGACCTACGAGCAAACAAATGGTCGACAGTAATAACGGCTCGTCATGGAGAGTGCAACCATGATGCCTTCAGTGCTCTCTCAGTCTCACCAGGGTCTTGACTCGCGTGTTGCACCGGTGTTCTTGTCGGCCGTGCTGTTTCAAGTGAGGTTTCGCGAGCTTGTTCTTGTGTTGAAAACGGTGAAATCGACATCGAATGATTGTGCGAAAGTTGAACGGTAGATTGTGACCTTGGAAAACACTCGGCTACCAGCGAAATCAAGCGATCCATCAGCTCAGCAGAATTGTCAGTGTAGAGTAGAGAATGGTCGAGACACTCTTTTGGGTCGAGCTTGTGTTGATTGGTTATGTGTTTCAGCATTCTCTGATGAAACTGAGTGCTGTACGTGCATCCACGACCTGCAATTGGTTGCTTTTCTTAATTGTCAATCGCAGGTACCAAATGGATTGGAACCAGTCAATCTAAAAACAGTATTGCTCATAAAAAGTCGATTTTAGACAGTAAATCGCTTCACCATTCTGTACCAGTTTTCGGTCCATTATTGCTACATATTTGCGGTCCAGATACGTACACATTGACACGATAGCCGACAGCGCAATTGCAACTGCTAGCCGTTCTCTTTTCACCAAACAGCAACAGCCAGCGTACCATCAGACTTGTAGCAGAGGCACTCATAGAATGGCCGACGACAGACGTGTGCAAAGTGGACGCCGAGCACGTGGCGACGGCACTCGAAGAACGACGAGCGACTCGGCGTGCGGCCGCATTTGGCGCAACGCGCGTGCGCTGCGTCGGCGGGCGTGTGCACGCTGCCGCCCGCTGATTGGTCGACGTCAAACGCCTGCGACGGCAAAACGCCGCAAATGTCACTGCTGCCTTGCAGGCTACATTGCTTGGCACGCTGCTCTCACTCGTGGCCGCCCGCAAAAGAAAGTCGTCGTTCCATGGGAAACCGTCGAATGTTCACTCCCAGTATGTTCAGAAGCAACTTTCCTGTTTTTCTTTCTCATCCTTGAAATGAAATCTAATTTCAAACCAAACTGTCACAAAAGCAAGCGCGTGTGAAGGCGGAAACACCATTTAGTTTTTCGTCCGTGCGCACAAACGTCGTTCTAAATCCCGTGCGCAAACTAATCGTGCCCGTAATGCATTAAGATAGCACACACGACACGATTTCTAAATCGCGTGGCCATTTTTTACGTGTCGTGTCCGTGCGTACGCACAAAAAACTAATTGCTAAACGCGCCTTGAACATGTTCTGCTGCACCATGAACGAACACAGTTGCCCCAAAACTCACAGTGACATCCACATGAAAATCAACATCGTCATCAGTTGGTGAGTGGGTACGTCGGGCGACCACGTTCAATTTTCTTTTATTACCGATAATCGACGTTTTGTGTTTCTGCAATTTGACTTTTTTCGCGCTTTCTGATAAACAACATCTCTTTTCAAGTTTGGATGATTCATGTTGTCGTGGGAACGAACCAAAGGTCACATCACAGTTCACAGTTCAATTCAATTGGTTTCGCGAAACGACACCAACTCGACAAAAAAACTTTAATACGAAGATCCACAGTCAACCCCATAAAATATCAAACAGCTGATTGGTTGGTACTCACGTCAGGCATGCATACTGGATACCATGCAGGCACTGCTGTGAAGGCACGTTTGCTTTGCGCGGAATGCATGCATCACGTGATCACCAACAAATCAGCAACTTGAATATGTTCTAGGGTAGGGTTAGACTGTACAAATCTGCTAACCTTGCAGGAACTGCTGGAATGCGTGCATCGATCAACAGCACACTGACGTTGTTCGTCAGACTCTTGTTCACAGTCGCTCACCAGCACAATCGTGTCATTTGCCAATTGCATTTGCTCACTCGAGTGAGATGTTGATTGTGTGGATTGGAAGCCATCAGCCTTTACCACAAACGGCAGATCCACACTGTGGCATGCCTCGGGCTCAGTTTTCACGTTGACATCTCGTTTAAAGTTCCGTTCCGTTACCACGCTCGGCATTGACATCTGCAATCCGGCCCGAATGATCGGAAATCATTCATGTAATTGGGTCGCAACAGTTTCATTATCGGAGAATCCGTACTTTTAACTCTGCCACTTCCAGCCGAGCGTGCACAATAATGCAAATGCGTGTAACATTTGACCGAAAACAGAAACGCACACTACGATCATCGGCAGCAGCGTCGGAGAAAAACTGGGACGCCACTGGCGGTGGTGTTGCTTCTGGCGTGTTCCGAGTTTGTTCTCGTGTTACGAACGGTGAAATCGAGATCGGTGGCTCCGGATAATGAGACTGCGGAGCTCCGGATTCTTGCTTCGTTCGCATGTTTTCCACCATTTCAAACAGCGTCTGTTCCTTGGCGTCGTCCATCGTGAACACATGACGCTGCAGAAAAAATCGCATCACTTGGTCGCAGAAACAGACACAAATTCAATTAAAATTAGTGCACGTGGAGCCCAGACGGAGTCTGAGTCTGACAGTTCATTTTCAGTCGTGCAAAATTCAATTTTGCGATATTCTCACTAAGCTGTTTTTAACTGCCAAAAAAATTGGGTAAAAACGTTTTTTTCAATTTTTGCAAAAAAACTTGAACAATACCATTTTTCGAAGAAAAAAACGGTTTTATTTCCCATGCCAACCCTACTCCGATGCAAACAAGAACAACCACAAACGACAAACCACGTGCTGAACGCGATGGCGAAAACGCAAATGTTGCTGCATCTGCAGTTCGGTGCTGGTCTGCGCAAGGCAAATCTGAAAAAAACAAGCAGCACCAAATATGCGAACATCATCAGAATTTTCAAAAAAAATGTCTGCATCGTCACCCTACCTGACACTCATACGGTGTGTAATTGCCGAGGTGTTTCTTTGCGATGTGCCTTCTTGCCATTTCCTCCGTTCCAAACGGCTGACCGCAACAGACCGGCGCATGCGGCTCACTCGGCCAATCAGCATCAGACATTTCTTCTGCCGGTTCACAGCAATTAGGCTATCAATCACCGGATTCAAAAGTTGAGGCAGTACGAGTACACTGCGCTTGTAGATTGCTTCATTCAGGACATTTTTCTTGTTTCAGCCACACCACCAATCCACAGTTTCGTTGGCGTTTGCAGGGCACTTTCTGAAATCTGGTTGTGGACTGAACAACTTTCGCTATAAAAAACAATGAGATTTGAGATCTCTCTGAACGAACAGTTTTCAAACGATTTCAAATAAAAAAAAACCTTTTTGAACGACCTTTGAACCAGGTACCCGAATGAATGGTATTCGGTGGACAACAAACCAAAATCGACTGCAAACAGTCTGAGTCAAATTTTACGTTAACTTTTTCATCAAACCATTCAACTGAAGTAATTCTGGTACATTTTACAACCATAACCAACAAATTCAGAAGTTTAGCAACAGCATGCTGCACATAAATACTAGTGGGAGGGGGTAGAAAAAAACCGGTTTTTGTGAAAGAAACCAGTTTTCCAGCTTCAGAATTGCTCTAGCTTTTGCCAAACACACAGGTGAGCAAGAAAAGTTGGCTAAAACCTGTTCTTGTCGGTTTTGTGAACAATAATCAACGGCGTTCTAGTCACCAACAGGCATCAGAACTCAATAACACAAGTGAGTGGTGGATTCGACGACTGAAAATTAAAAAACCGGTTTCTTTTTATGAAAAAAAACGATTTCTTTTCCGTACCATCCCAAATAAATACAAATAGAAAACTGCTGCAAATTTAAAAAAAAATTAAACGAAATGACAATGGAAATGCAATTGAACAATCACAATCACTGAATCAGGTTTTCTCGACATCGCCCAGCATGCGCTTCTGCCAACTTCTGCCTATCGGGTTGTGAAAATTGGAACATGGAGATGGGAGGTCTGGCAGCAAAAACCAGCTGACGCTGCTCCATTTCTCGTCCAGTGTTGCTGCCAACCACGATGGGACATTCCGCCTCCGTTCTCCCGTTGCCACTGACATCCCCTTCCCGATCAAGTTCCGGTTCCGTTTTCACATTCGGCGTTGACATCTGCAAACGCGAGGGCACACGACTTCTTTGGAATATTTTGGTCTTTCCAAAGTTTTGCCACGCTCCACCACCGCAATCTCGTGCAAACCAATACATGAGCTTGTCATTCTCAATGGTGCTCTCAAAACTATTAACAAACAAAGAAACGCACACTGAGATCCAAAGGAGTGCTGGAGAAGTGAGACGTGGCCTGCGGTGGTGTTGGCGTCTGCCATGCTGCTGCTGAGGCGGGCACTGCGAGGGCGAGCACTTGGGGCACTTGTGTTGCAAACGGTGACACCAACATCACTGGTAGTGATGCGTACGAAAGTGGAACTTGAGACTCGGTGTTTGGTCGCATGCAAGAGCTGAGCACTTCCGGTTGCCCTTGACCGTGCGCACTTCGAGCGCTGCCCGTGGCCGTGTGTGGAAAGCAGCCGTCCTCGGCGCCCGTGTCCAATGTCGGTTGTAGCGCACTTGAGTTGTCGATGCAGAAATGGCTGGCAGGCACATTCGCATGCTGTTTTCGGTGACAACGGTGAAAATGACCGGTGAAACTCGCCGCATCTGAGCCAGACCACTTGCACTTGATCGCACGGCCTGCAAAGACCAGAGCAATCGAGCGCATCAGTTTTCAACTCAAGCAATCACTGAGTCGGCGAGCTGCAGGTTTACGGCGCTGTTCCCAGTGAATTTGAGTATTTGGACACTGCGTGCAGCAAGGAAAAAGTGAACGTGTGTTAGTTACTTAGTCGGCGTCGAAAGTCGCTCGATATTTTTGTTTGAAATATGGTGGAGGAATTCTAAGATCAACCTTCTCAAATAGCTGGTCAAATGTTCAGCTAAAATACTTGAACGAATGACGAGACAATACCGCTGCAAAATCGGTATCACCATTTAATGAATGATCAATGAAGCATCCTGTAATATAGCAAACTAAACTGCCTGAAAATAAGCGAAAAAAAACGAACCAAGAGACGTGTTGCCGATCGTCACTGCGCACTGATACGGAGGCAGGCGGCTCGCAAACACAAAATTCGGAAAACATCTGTTCGTCAGCGAATTCAGTAGTCCCGTCAGCTCACCAGAATTTTCAGTGTAGAGCAGCGAGTGCTCGGAAATCTCTGTTGGATCGAGGTCATGATGAAGGAATACGTGTCTCAGCATTGGTTGTTGAAAGTTCACGCGGTACGTGCACTGCGTGCCTGCAGTTGGGTGTTACTTTGGCAATTTGAGTCCACCGCGACAAGCATCTGAAACTAATTTCTAATCAACGGACTGAGTCGCAGAACCAAACAACGATGTTACCGTCCGGATAGTAACATGCGCACTCAAAGAACGCTCGTTTGCAGACGTCAGTGAAATGAGTGCGCAGCACATGCACACGCTGCAAACGAGTGGTCGTCGCCATGAAGCCGCACGCGCTGCACAGCGCTCGGTTTGGTCGTTTTTTGAAACGGCGGGGCGCTGTAAAACGCAAAAATTAACAAACTGTGGAGCAACAATGCACGATACAATGCATGCACCACTGATACACATACAAGGTACCGATACACATGCATTCGGCCTGTTTCCCTGCTAAGCGTTCACGAGTGTGCTACGATCTATAAAAAAAACGCCAATGCAAAATCTATAAAACTTATATAAACTATAAAATGCCAAAAATCACACGAGAACAAATCAACACCAGGACTGCATGTTACACGGCACGTGGGGGATAAGCAGGAATTATGGCAACAAAAATCACTTAAAAACACCTGCTGTATTCGCTGCTTTGAACAACTGCAACGCATGCTGCTGTAGCGCGGCGTCGCTTTCGCCAAAACTCAGCCGGTGTTTGCCACTCTGAAAAAAACATCAATTGAGAAGACCAAAAGACATGGAATCAATAGTGTGTGCCCACAACAACAAAAAGGGGCACTCTGAAAGCAAGCAAAAAACACCCGCAATGATTCCAGTCTGGTTCACCTGCAATGAACTGCTGGATCGATCAACGACCGACTGAAATTGTTCAGCCTCTTCACAATCGCTGACAACCACAATCGGATCATCATCGGCATCAATCTCACGTTCATCTTCATTGCTCAACTGAGATGCTGATTGTGCTGATGCTAAGCCATCATCGTTCATCAAAAACGGCAGATCGTAGTGTTCTTCAGGCTCGGTTTTCACGGTGACCTCCGGTTCAAGCTCAGGCTCAGTTTTCACTGACATCTGCAACGATTCATGAATTTTACTTCGCTCACACATCATTCGTGAAGTGGGATAGAAACTGTTATTTACTGGAAAAATTCGAGGAAAATTACAACAACTTAATAAAACAAACTGAAGCGCACACTAACACTGAGATCATCGAAAGGAGCGCTGGCAAAGCCGTGTGACGCCTTTTGCTGTGGTGGTGAAGTTGTCTGCCTAGTTTCTGACGACGTTCTCAACGTGTGTTCTTGTGATGCAAATGGTGAAATCGACATCGGCGGCGAAGGATCGCGTGCCTGGGCGGATTCAGGGCTTGCTCGCAACTTTTCCACCAATTCAAACATCAACTGCTCCTTTACGTCGTCCATCGTGAAAACGTGACGCTGCAGAAAAAAACCCTTGGCAGAATTCTTTCGCCCTGATCCAAACGAAGTCATCCACTTACCACGTGGCGAGTGTGATGGCGAAGCCGTACATGTAGTTCCATCTGCGCTTTGGTGCTGGTCTGCGTTCGGCAAATCTGAACAAAACCGTGACAATAAATGAATCAGCGCACAGCGACGGAACTAAAAAAAAAAACAAATTCACTTCACCTAATACCTCACCTGACACTCATACGGAGTGTAGTTGTCCAAGTGTTTCTTTGCGATGTGCCTTCTTGCCAATTCTTCCGTTTCAAACGGCTGACCGCAACAGACCGGCGCATGCGGCTCACTCGGCCATCCTTCTTTATCGAACGACATTTCTTCGCCTGTTGCTTTGTCGGCAGATTCGGTTGTTGCAGCCCACTGCGGTTTTGAATTGAAATTACGGTATTTTTGGAAAAAAATTGAGATGAGATTGACCGTCCGTGGCGTAGCGGTAACTTCGGCCTACAGTTCTGTAGGTACCGGGTAGGGTTGTTAAAAAAAACAAAAATCGTCATTTTTGTTTTTTTAAATTTTTTTTAAATTTCAAAAATCAAAGTTGTGCCAAATCAACGGGCATTGATAAAACTACAGACCCGCACCCGACCCGACCCGATAAAAATTGTGTGATAAAACTACAGACCCGATGTCGGGTCTGGTCTCGTCTAGACCAGAAAAGCATTGATAAAACTACAGACCCGATGTTTTTGAAAAAATGCTCAAAATTTGAAAAAAAATCAAAAAAATAAAATTGGCCTAAAATCGGTCTAAATAAACCTTATTGGCTGGAAACAGGTTGCAAATATAAAAAATGTTTTTGCTTGGCGGGAAATTCAAAGATTGAATCAAAACGTGTCTGGTCACGGTCAATTTGTTTGCTTCACGCGGCTGATGTTACAAGTTCCATATATGAGGGTGTGGCTCTGCGAGTAACAAAAAATACTCGGCAGTTCTGGGCTCTTATTGGCTGCTCATGTTATCGATTTCCCAACGTGCATGAGCGTCGAATATCGAATCAGGATTTCACGCGTTCATTATTGTTGCTGCATGCGGCTGATGTTACACGTTTTGTATATGACAGAGTGTGGCTATGCGAGCAACAACACGACAATGCTGTACTGTGCAGGGCTTTTGCTGTGCATTGGTGCATGTGGATTGCGATTATCGCTTTTTGTCAAAAGGTTTAATGACAAAAAAACTTCACAACAATTGTGGACAACTAACCTCTATGGACTTTAAACTGTTGTTGCTCGCATAGCCACACTCTATCATATACGAAACGTGTAACATCAGCCGCATGCAGGCTATGCAGCCAACAATAGTGATTATGTGAAATCCAAGAAATCCTGAGTCTACATTCGACGCTCATGCACGTCGGGAAATCGATAACATGTGCAGTCAATAAGAGCCCAGAACTGCCGTGAATTGTTTGTTACTCGCAGAGCTACACCCTCATATATGGAACTTGTAACATCAGCCGCGTGAAGCAAACAAAACTGAACGTGACCAAACACGTTTTGATTCAATATTTGAATTTCCCGCCAAGGAAAAACTTTTTTTCATATTTGCAACCTGACCTGTTTCCAGCCAATTACGTTAATTTTGGCCGATTTTGGGCCAATTTTATTTTTTTTGAATTTTTTTTTCAAATTTTGAGCACTTTTTCAAAAACATCGATTGAGGTCACCAAAACAAAATCTGCAAAGTTCCGACATTCATTCGGGAGGCGCTTGCATATCATATGTAGTTCTTCGGACTCCCTGATTGATTAGCAACAACTTTGACTTTTGAAACTTTTTTTTCAAACAAAACAAAAATGACGATTTTTGTTTTTTTAACAACCCTAGGACTAGGTGCCACCCCCCCCCCCGCCCGCGGTACGGTACTGCTCGGCTCTGGAACAACTATGAAGTGAACTGCAAAAGAAACAAGAAAAGAAAGTTCAACTTCCAAGAAATCAAAATGAATCGCGAAGTGAGCACTGAAACGGCGTTAACTCTGAATGATGCAACTGTCGGTGACGAATGGCCAACCGATTGGCCAGTGTGTTGCGGCGACGTGCTGCCCACCGAGGAGGATGCGCGACGGCACATCGCAAAAAGTCACCTCGACAACTACACGCCTTATGAATGCCAAGTTTGTCAACTGCTGTTGCGAGCTGAGTGAGTCACTTCGTTTCTGCCACATTTGATTACTTTTTGTTTGCAGCTTTGTTTCTGTCAAATGTGCACCGAGGGTCAGCTCGAGTTGCACGTGAAATTTCGCCATCGCAAACATCAGCAAAGCATAGTAAGTGATGTGATTGTCAATGACCATCGGTCGTATGTTGGGGGTTGGCATAGGAAAAAACGGTTTCTTTTCCGTTTTAAAATCTTTTTTTCAGTTTTTTCCTGGAAAAAATAAAAAGCCGTTTTTGACCTTAAAATTTTAAAACTTCGTGGTCAAAAATCACAATTGTTCGATTGATTGATAAAATGTAAAATTATGTTTTTTGAAAAAACGGTGCACTGAACACGGTCACTGCCCAGTCGTTGTTTTCAATTTGTTGAACGTGCTGCGCTGGAAACCAATAAAAGCGAAATTGATTTGATTTGAAACAAAAACAAATCAAATTGGGTCGGTTGTATGCCCGAAAACAGCGTTTTGCGCTGCTCAAAAAACACTAATTTTGATGTATTTCCTATTTTGAGTTCAAAGTGCCAAGTTCTGGAAAGCTTAGGAGCTGGGAAACACGCGTTTTTTGGTTTTAAAACGAAAAAACGTTTTTTTCTTGGCAATATAAAAAACCAGTTTTTTACCAACCTTAGTCGTGTGATTGATTTCAACACACACATTGATTTGTGATATTTTGAACGGTACTGGCAGCTGGCTGTTGCTGACCAAAGAAGATTGCTTTTTAATACTTCAAAGGGAATGCAGCTGATGTTTCTGATAAAACAGGATGTGTTTTGTTATTTTGAACGGAATGACAATAGAAGAGAATGGAAAACAATCAAAAGTTTAAAGTGCAAAAAATCGGTTTAGCGTTCTGTATTCGCGCCGGACGATCGCAAGGAGCAGCTTCTGTTTGAGTTTGTTGAGCGTTTGCGGTGCAACAACGACAAATGCTCAATAATGTTGCCAACATCGTCACCGAAAGCTGTTGAAACACCGGCTTCCAGTGGCAGCATCGATTCACCTTCTGACGTTGCCACGCCATCAGCAGTGTATCTTTCCACCGTCTCACTGAAGACATCACCAGTTCTGTTGGCGTCTGGACTGGTTCGTCATTTGGATAGAAATTTTTGAATGTTGTGCTATTTCGAATATTATGTTTTAATTTTAATACAATTTTGAAACAATTCCCCATTCTGCTGTTCCTCGACCCTTACCCACGCTCCGGTGTTTTTGATCTTGTTCCATGGTTTTTTTAGTCACCGAATGATGTGGTCGATAATTTAAGCACCAGCACATACATCACTGTTTCTAGCGGGTCGCTCAACGGCTTGCTGCCAACGGAAGAGCATGGTAAGATTGCATTTATCTGGAAACGTTTTTTGTTTGGTATATTTTTGTTTCTTTTCAGGCTCAAAAACGAATCACAATCTGCTGACGGGCAAGACAAAAATTTCCACGGACGGCATTGCAGTGACGGGGTCTTTGAACGCAGTGGAACCGATGGCTGCACTGAGCAGTCCGACCGTGGTGGAGCTGAGTGAAAACATGGAAAAGAGCACGATGAAACGACGCTGTTGTTGTTGTTGTTGTTGTCGCCTTCATTATTCCCCCTGACTCATTTTTTGCTATGTGTTGTGATTTTTTCCACTTCAAGTCCATCTGGAAAATATATGCAACATGACGTAATGACCAACCAATAAGCGCTGATAATTGCTCATAACCAACCAATCAGCGCTGAGATTTGCTCATGACTAACCAATCAGCGCTGAGAGTAGCTAACCAACCAATCAGCTAGTTGCATATATTAGCAGCTACTCATTGTTGCTGCTCTTAAGATTTTAATCGTCATTTCTATCAGCAATTCTCGTATGTTCTGTTTCCTAGCGGGTGTTTTCCTTCTTTTGAATGTGCCACATTCCGCACAGTTTCGTTCGTTATCATTTCGTTTTTTGTATTGAGTGCATGTACAGAAAGAAATATAAATGTAAATTTGTAATTCGTAAATTGAAAAATGTTTTGCAAAGATGATATATTTTTGCTGAATGGTGTGCATTCGGTTACTTACATAAGTGTTGACGACTAGCGTTTCTTACAGCATGGTTCATACAGGTTGTTACGCATGTGCAACACCAAAAAACGCCATGGAAACCGAGACCAACAGGTCTTCGGCCGAACGCAGCAGTACTGCTGGCTCAACGGTGACCCACGTTGCATTTATAACCGCGCACATTCTTTTGTTTCAGTGGCGTTTGTTTAAAAATTCAAAAACGCCAAAAAAAACAGTCCGAAACCTAACATTGACGTTGGTGATTGGCTGGACATTGTGTTGCGCTGAACGGATGGCACTGCCGTCCAACGTACCGCGTGTTCACCATTTCAGCACTCCGACAACGTCGCGTGCGGTGTTGTGCCGCCCGTTTGCAGCAAGTGTGCCGCGCGTTGTCGCTTGGAAAGTGCCGGCTCGCAACTCCGCTGACGGTGTCTCCGTTGTCGCAAGTCGCACGGCACCGTCGCCGACGACGACCCGGCCGTTGATCGCTTTCATCGCTCGCGTGGGCTCGTCTGGCCGAAAGTGCGCCACTTCTTTATCGGTGTTTATGTGTGATCTTGTGATTCGTTGATGGCTCACTGGTGTGTTTTCTTTTTCATTGACATTGTTTCTGTTTCAGGTAACTCCGTTAGACAGTAAACTGAGTCTGATACTGGTGCCGGTGAGCAATTTCATGTTGCACTCTCTGCGTGTTGGATTTTTGGATTGAAGTCTGCGATTGTGTTTGCAAATCAAACTTTCTGAAGAACTGGTACTGGAGGAAATACACAAGTTTTATCCAGTCGACGTCTGAAACGAAAACGGTTCTTTTCAGCCAAAGTGCCCGCGACCCACGAGCTGCGATCGGTGCGGCCACAGCCGCGTTCTACCGAACCGCAGAATTCAGGAGGGCCTTGTGAAATGGCGATGTTGCAATCCGAAGTGCCGCATTTTGCTGTCGGTTGCTTGCTCGCTGCAGGAGGCGGTTCGGTTGCTTCGTTCTTTTGCAGTTTTTTAATTGAAAACCCACGGAACGTTTTGTTCAGAACTGTGTTTCTTGAGACAAACAAACACATCGGCGTGTGCATACGTAATACCGTATTTATCTGTGTGCGTGTGTGCCAGTGTGTTTGTTTGCCATTGCACTCGGCATACACACGTTCGGCTGTTTGACACTTTCAGGAAGAATACACGGCGTTGGCGCAAAACGGGAAAGTGAATGTGGGCAGTGACGTGATGGCGACGCTGCGTTGTGCGAGTGGTCCAATCACAGACAAGCAGCACTCTGTTGCGCTCAGCAGGTCGAACGTGAGACGGCCGCAACGACGAAGCGCCATGCAAACGCTGCCTCCAGCTGCAGCGAGTCTGATTGGCCAAGCGAAACTGCACAAACGCATGCTCTCCGATGGCAACAATGCAACGGCGCTTGCATTGCTGACCAGTCCGTCAATGGTGCACTCCGCACTGAAGCACCCGCGCTTCCAACTGCACGAGACGAATCGCAAGCAGAGCGATGCCGAACTGCAACAACGGAAACTGCATTGTGAATGGAATGGTGGAACACGATTGGCCGAGCGGGCTGCATGCGCCCGTTTGTTGCGGTCAACCGCTGGAAACCGAGGAATTGGCAAGAAGGCACATCGCAAAGAAACACCTCGCCAATTACACACCGTACGAGTGCCAGGTTCGGTATATGACGTTGGTTAAATTTTTTGAATAATGGGTTTTTTCCTTTTTGAAAACTAAATTTCTTAATGCTTTGAAGTTGAACTTGATTGTTTGATTACGAAAATGGTTGTGTCTATTTCAAATTTGTCAATTTCAGATTTGTCAAGCGCAGCTGGCAGTCGCCCACGAATTGCCGTCACATGGCGTGCCAAATGACGGGCACGGCCTGAGACAACGGTCACATAAGGAGGTCAGTCAGTAAGCAATCAGTAAGCGAAACTGCGTTCTCATTCTGTCTGACACCCCGCTCCGACCCTGAATAGCTGCCTCGTGCTGGTGTGTAACCAATAAAACAATGATGAATCCATTCAAGGGCAGCTAATCAGCGGGTTGTGCAACATTTTGGGTTCGAATGCAAGCGGTGGTCGCATTGTTGTGGCTTATCTTGTGCTGCAGCCAATCAGGAATCTGGATTCAATTTTTTGAAACGTTGTTTCTTGTTATGCTCTCGTTTTGACGTTCCTGACATCATTTTATCCAAATCAAAACAGCATGTTCATATTTTATGTATTCAGGACGACAGATACACGAAGAAGCAGCAGCAGAAGAAGTATAAAACGTAGCCGACGGCATTGAAGCAGCGTGCGCTGGCGATGTTGAACGAAAAGAAGTCATCCCGACAAGTGTCGGCTGCGCTGAACATCCCGATCAGCACCGTGAATCTGTGGCACAACAAGACGCGCCAAGAGCAGACGATCAGGGCGTTCACGTCGAATGTCGCGTTACGACGCTGCGCCGTGCGCATGCTGGACGGCAAGAGGACGATCGGAGACGTGGCCGCTGTGACGGGCGTTCCGGAGGCGTTGCTGAACACATGCAAGATGGCAGAGATCACGCGCGAAATGATACAAGCTGCCCAGTCGCATGCGGATGATAATGGCGACGGCGATGGCGACATGCATGTGCATGTCACTGTGAGTGGCGCTGCAACTGTGTTCGTTTGGCAACCCATGCTGGCGGCAAGCTGCAACCTGTTGACTCGCGTTGCGTTTCGTGCTTTTCTGTGGAAGACGTTCTGCATCGACATCGACTGTCACAGTGTGCTTGTATTTTCTGTTTCAGGCGGTTGATGCAGCGCAACGACCAAAGCAGATCGTCGTGAAGACACGACCACCCAGACGCCACAATTGCAACACACGATCCATGGTCGAGTGCGCTGCTGAGCAGGCCAGTGCTGACGACGCTCGTGCAACGGGACACGGCAAGCCAGTCGGCAACGACGTGACCATGCGCAGCGTCACGACGCCAACACTCGTCTCAGTGAATCACACGGCAGCAGTGAACGACACGCAACATCACTGCGAATCATCGGCGCTCACACACACGTCTGCAGCTGGTCACTCATGATTTGTAGTGTTGGTCTTCCAATTTGCTGCACTGTTCATTTTGTGCAGACGAAGCGAGTGAGACCACGCTTTTGTAATTGCGTTCGCCGTGTGCGTGCAGCGCAGAGCGACAGCACCCAGGCGAGCGCGTCTCGCGTGTGCGCCGACGTGCCGTGCGTCGACTCGTTCTCGCTGCGACGCAGCCACGTGCGCTCCACGCATTTCGAGGCCGCCCTGCGATCGGGCGTTCTTTGAATGCGCCTGTTACTACCGTGACGCTCAGTGCTGCACCCGCATGGTCGGCTGCTTGCAAGTTCGCTTCTGGCCGTGCGTTTCTGTGTGGCCGGGTTTCTTTCTTCACAAAAAAAAACAATTGAAATTATATCGGCGTGTTTTTTCTTGACCTTGTTTTACACGGTTTCCGTGCAGTGGTAATCAGAAAATGAAACTTGTCGTCTCTTACAGAATTACAAGGGTGAACTTTTAAACTTCTAATATCGTTATTTGTCGCCACCATTGCAGGCACCAAATGCAAGTACACCGCACGTTACCGGGAGTCAGTGCTGAAGCGCATCGACGTTCACCACAAAGTCGCCCCAAAGAACCCCACCGGACACGCATCTCTCTATGTCGACAACACTGCCGAACTGGACTGCCTGCTTGATTCGCTCACAAACGAGTGTTTTCCGAACGATAAGCCTGCGCAACGACAACGCCAGATCGATCCAAAGAAGCTCATTGCCTACATGCGTGCACCGACTGAACGTGCCACTGCACCGCACAACACGGTTGCATGCTCAAAGTGCGCCGCGCGCTGTGTTGGCAGGCATGCAGTGCTCGTGGTCTGGCTATCAACGGTGCAGTTTCGAGCAGCATTTCCGCCTCTGCCACCAAGACCAGTATCCTGCTGTGTCACCGGCGCAGTTCTGCGTCGACAACTCGAACGGCCTGAAGTCACTGATGAACAAGTTGACCGTTGAGTGCTTTCCGTCCACTGCGACGGCCATTTTGATTTTCAACAAGATAAATATGTTCAATTCAATAAAAACTTCAATAAACAAAGACAGCTGAACTGAAGATGATGCGCGAAACTAAAGATTGGCCAAAGTTAATACAAATGCTGGAGATTTAGTGGAGTCAACTTCATCTCCAATGCAGTGGTGTAATTTGGATTGTTGTGTTTCTGTTAGATTTTTTATCAGTTTGTTGTTACTGTGATCCACAATTATTGGCTTGTCCGATCCAAACAAAGCTGAGATGTTGAGTTGTTAGGTTTCGCTGGCAATAAAATGTGAATTTGGTGATTCAGTCGATTTCCAAACAAATGATTGTGGTTCTTCAAATGAATGGTATTCATTCAGTTATCTATCTTCAAATTTCCATTGGTTTTCAAATTGGACCCGATTTTTTGAGTGCGTTTTTTCAAACTTCCCTCGGGTGGGGATTTCCTTGCCGTTTTATTGAAGGAAGGAAGATCCTCAATAACTACTGGATCAAAAATAAACCACTCAACAAATTCAGGAATTTTAGCAGGAAGAAAAAATCTCGATCAAAGCATTCCTATCTGGTAAAAACCCAGCCGCTGACGAAGTGAGTGACGAAAGACAAAGATGTCGGATGACAAAGGCGATTGGCCGAGTGAGCCGCATGCGCCGGTCTGTTGCGGTCAGCCGTTTGGAACGGAGGAAATGGCAAGAAGGCACATCGCAAAGAAACACCTGGACAACTACACTCCATACGAGTGTCAGGTTAGGTGAAGATGGTAAAATTTTGTATTTGATCGAATTCCTGTTGCTGGTTTGTCTGAAATGATTGCTGTTCATTCATTTAGATCTGCCGAGCACAAACCAGCACCGAGCTGCAGATGGAGCAACATTTGCGCTTTCGTCACCGCATACAGCGCGACGCGGTCAGTATCTCAGTTGGATTTCGTTTGGGCGACGGCCGACGGCGATTTTTTAGATGAAAAAAAGTTGTAACCTGCAGCGTCACGTGTTCACGATGGACGACGCCAAGGAGCAGTCGCTGTTTGAAATGGTGGAGAAGTTGCGAACGAACTCTGAATGCAGCGTTCCACAGTCTCACGATCCCTCGCCACCAATGTCAGTCTCACCGTTCACAACACAACACGCTTTGAGAAGCCCAACGGACGTACGAAAGCAAATGCCAACACCAGCGCAAACGACCTCCCACGTGTTCTCCAGCTCTCCATTCGATGATGTGAGTGCATGCCTCCGCGTTTCCATTGTCAAGTTTTCTAAAAGTAGTTTTTTTACCGTCTTCATCTTTTTATTTTCCGTTGGGAGAAACAGTGTTCGGAATTCAATTTCCTCATAGAAATTTGTTTCGATGCAGTCACATGGAATGATGTGCAGTGAGAAGGGGGAAGAAAAATGTAAATGTCGGTGTGTTGAGGCATCATTGATGAGTGTGAAACCTGAGCATGACAGGATGTCACCGTGAAAACTGAGCCTGCGCACCGCGATATGCCATTCTTCTTGAGTGATGATGGCTTCGCATCAACGCAGTCAACGCCTCAGTCGACTGTTGAACGTGACCTCGAGACCGATGCTGTAGACCCGTCTGCATTGTTCGGTGACTGTGAACGAGCACCTCAGCAATGTCAGCCAGTTTCTGATCACCCCAACAGTTCTGTGCAGGTGAACGTTGTACAGCTTTTGTTTTGTTTTGATAGGGTCTTTGTGTTGCTGCTTTTTTGGTTGGGAAGCATCTTCGTTAAAGACGCGTCCATATGGACGTATACGTGTCATGCGCTGCTTGATGAATTCAACATGTCTCAGTCAAGAATGTGTGATATGTAAGGCACAATTTGTCAGACTGACGTGTCGCTGGTGGAGGACATCGGCATCAGTCTGGTCAACATCGTCAGCGATGGCGATCAGCGTCAGCAGTCAATCAAAGATGGCCATCTAACGGCACTATTGGCAACGCGTGGCGATCATGGTGACGCCCGCATGGCACGTGTCATCGACGAACTGCACCGAAAACAGCGCACCATCGATAAATACAAAGAGATAACAAAAGCGCTCAAGAAGAAAGTCGCCGAATACGAGCGCATTATTGCGAGGCAGAAAGCGCGAATTGAACAGCTGGAAAGGCGCAAAACGGCGGTTGAACAGGAATGCGACGACGAAACAGAACCACCAAGAAAACGAAGACTGCGACGCAAGGTCAGTGTGTAATGGCAAACAATCTGTTTTAATAGTATGAACTGAAATTTTTTTGAAACAGTAAAACTGTTGACGGTTGGTTGTTTCAATGGCAAATGAAGCGCATGCTCCGCAGTTTCAGCCATTCGCCAGAACGGTGCACGAGCAACTGCCGCCAGAGCAACAGCTCGACTTCAATGTGGCTTGGTCAGATCAGCCAGAAGCAGCAAGTCGTTTGGTGACAACAATTTCGGCAAAATACCCGATGGTTTCAAGGGCCGCTGCAAGCTGTGAGTTTCGAGTTTTACAATGAAATAAAAATCAGTCAGAAAGTTTTTCAAATGAACAGTTAATGATAAAAAGCTGTGTTGTTGTTTGAATGTGCAACGTTGGTGACTGTGTGAAATAAAAATAACTGATGATGAACAAATGTGAATACATTTTTCCAATAGAAACAATTCCAGCAATGGCAAAAGCGTTCTTCGACAACAAGTTGAAAGCACTGAGACGTGAGCGCGATCCAGAACTGAAGCGAAAACATCAGAATCAGATCAACCGGATGCGTTGGATGAGAATCGTAAGTGTGACTTCGGTCATAAGTTGTTTCCTTTCATCGTTGTTTACACAACTTGCAACAGAGTATCTTTTCCATCAACTGCTCATCGGCCAACCACGATTCAACCAAATCAACGGCCTCACGGGCTTTACGTTTAAGAACTGCAAACGTTCAAGAATTAGTCGTTGTTTGGCCGAACATTTTTTTGAAAATTGTTTGTTTTGCCTTATTGTAGACTTGTCTGTACTTTCTTTCGATTGAAAAGTATTTCGGCGAACAAGGTTTTTTCAACAAAAAAAGATAGAAGTTGTCACATGCAGTTCCGTGTCGATGCAGCAATAAAGCAAACAACAAGAATGGCGTCAACCAAGGCTGCAAATGGGATAACATGCAAACGTATAGGCGCCACTGCACTTGAGTCGGTGCATTTTGTTTGGCAACAAAACTCTCCAGTGAATCCTTATTGTCAACGGTCGGCAGTTTGCAGATTTTATCAAAAAATGTGATGCGTCAACGAAACGATAGTATCACATTTTATCGTCAACGAATTTCACGAAAACCAGTTACTTGGCGTTGAAGCAGCTTTTCACGGAATGTCGTTGAAACGCATTGTTGACATTTTCTATTTGGCTGTGTTTTAGTGGCTGTTTGTTGTTGCAGAAGCACAGTCGGAGGCTTCGTGCGTACCAAAGTCTACGCGAGCGGAGTGCACGTGCCGAGGACGCAGGCAGCCCCGACTGGCTGACGAAGACGGCATTGGGCCAGTTGCAGCAGGCGACACACTTTGATGTTCAGTCCAGTGAAGAGGACGACGTACGTGGGTTCTGCTTAACATTAAAGTTGGGGTGAAACGTGTGTGTGCGTGAATCGGTCATTTCAAAACTCTCGAAAGTATTTTACACCTCAAACTGAAAGCATCAAAGAATCTACGCTATTGACAGAAACAACGTTTTCAAATGACTATTTACTGAAATGTACAGGATTATAGAGCATTCAATCTAGCACGTACATATCTTGAGGTACTTCTGTGGGCTGACGGTATCGACCGTAATGGGTCTTACACGATTTTGTCCCGACTTCCTAAATCGTCGAAAGAAAACGAAGTCCAAATGTTCCAAGGGACAATTCTGCTTTGACGATTAGGACGCATGCAGAGAGATGGCGTTAGATGCGTGATGCGATACCTCACCCGAAAAAAAACTGCTCAAACTTCCATTCAGTTCCATGAACCGTCGAGGCATTTGCGAATGCGCAGGGTGCGTGTGTTGCCGTGGGAGCGAAAGTTGCTCCAAATCACAAAGCAGCGGCTCGACGAAGAATACCTTCGGTGGGTTTTGGAATTGTGGCATTTTGTGTAATGTGTAACATTTTGACCTCTGTCGTGTATGGTGTCTTTCCCTTGCAGTAGGAGCACAATTACTGTTTTTAAACTTTAGGATTTTTTCAAGACGATTATCTAACAACAAAACCAATCGCATTAAAACCAATAACGAACCGGGTGCTTATTGAATTATTTCGCTACATACACAAGGAACAAACAAGAGGACATTTGTTGCTTGAAATAAAAAAAACTTTCAGAATCGCCGCAAATCAACACAACTCCTCGTTGATGCGCATGTCCATAAAGGACGATAATTGTCATCTGTCCACTCGACCGAAACCTACTACGTACAAGCCGTGGATGGGACACGACGACGAAAACGAAAAATAGAACCATGAAATCCGCGATGCACTGTGCAACAGTTTCGCACTGCTTTTTGGTTTTATTCATCAGAGCCGACAGTTGCCATTCCGTTGAACGACAGTTGTGTGTGTCGGGTCGGTGACATCACGGTTCAACACACACACACACACACATTGTATTTATTCAGTTCCTGCAATCATTTGTGTTTAATCGACAATCATGTATGACCTATTTTTTTAAACCTGTCCCACTGAAATGACGTCATTTGCCGTCAAACATGCGCTTGCCGTTCACAGCAAACCAGACTATCCGTTTAGCCGATTTCTTCCCGTAAACAAATGGTGAATGTCGAGTCAGTCACACCAAACTGATATTTTAGTGCCTGTACTTCGACAAACGGGCATTTTTAAAGCAAATGACGTCATTTTAGTCCGGACACGTTTGAATAAATTCACAATACATTTTTGAATAAAGTTACGTACATTCCAGAATCAGACGCGTGATGCTCCGTGCAATCCATTGCTTTCAATACAAAGCTGTGAAAAATAACGTGACGAAGTGCACGAGAATTTTTAAAACTAAAATAACTCCACGAAAATCAACGCAAATTAACAACAATGTCTCTGCAGCGAGTCACACAACGTTCGCTGCTCAGCATTTATCAATCAATCGAACTGTGTATCAGATAGAACCGAAGCAAAACTGCGTTAAAAAGTAATGGTGGTCGACGTCACGAGATGAGTCCACTGATGAACTGCGAAAGTGAACGCGGTCAACCAGTGCCGGGTCAGAGACGTCGTGCACCAATCGAGTGTGCCGGTCTATTTCCGCATGGGTCCTGTTGAAACGAGATTTGAGCTGTGATGATTTCGTCTGAATAAACGATTGTTTTGTTTTTATGTTCTGGATTTTAATCGGATTTTGTTCCTATGAATTAGGTTACCGCAACATTTCAACACATGCCAACATTGCCACAGCATAAAAATGCTAAAAATGGCAAAAAAACATTCTAAAATTTACCCTACATGCGAAAATCCATTCCAGATTCATTCCATGCCGAAATCGATTTCCAAATTTTTTAATATTGCAAAAAAAGCTGCAGCGAAGTATAGTGCAAATTTTGGCATCTAATGGATTTTGGCATTTTTGAGCGTGTCGTTTCTGCTTCCAGAAAGCTCGACGACTTATAGCCTCAAATCCTACCGAAACAGCAGATGCGGCTCGCCGAACGGTTGACATCGCGCGTGCTTGCACGAATAGCAGTACGCTGGCGGCTGCAGATGGCAGTCGTTGACGTGGTCGAGTTGCTGCTGTCGCACGGATTCGCGTTCCGGAGTATTCCTGAGCACGGCACCGCATTCGAGACAACACAACGATGGAAACTGACCGTCCGTCGAGTCGATCTTCACAATACGTCGGTTGGCAGAACGAACTTGCTCGCGGTTTTGCATTTCCGAACAAGCGACCTCTCGAATCAGCTGCGGTTCATTTTTTACGACCAGATGATCTGCTCTCTTGCTTGAAGCCGGCAAACTGTTGGCTGCTTTCTCAATGGCTGATTTCGTTTCGTTCCACGCAGCCGTTTTCGTCAGCTGTTTCCAATGGCTCGGTTGAAAAGAACGCTGAGGATACGGGCGCCAAGTGTCAGTCAACGAGGCCGCTGGTGTTGCTGCCGGTTGGCTTTTTGCCAGCTCGCTTTCAGCGATATTCAACGTGTCACTTTCGTTTTGCAGCGTGTCTGGTGGCAACAGCGGAAATGTTGCACAATCAGCAGCACTGGTTGGCTGGTCGGTTGCTGTCTGCTCATCGATTTTTGTGGTCGCGCTTGATGACGATTGTTCTGTCGGTTCGACAACTTCTTTGGTGGACTCAGGCATTTCCGCTTGCTTTGCATATGCCACTGTTGAATCGAGACCGGGTTGTTTATGTTGCTTCGACTCATCATCTGAGTTCGGTATTGTGATGTCAGCGGATTCATTCGATCCTTTCAAAGGGTTCATGGCTGCAGTCGCTTCAGTTTTTGGTTGGCCTGAAGCATATTTTAAAAAAGATTGACCGCTTGACATTGTGTATTGAAGAACCACGAATGTGTATCTTGGTTTGAATCTCGCAGATGATGGTATCAAAATTGCAAAATCTCGTCCAGTGTGCGAACAACAAAAAAACGAACCAGCGTGCTCAACGTGGACGTTTGCAGAATATAATGACGGAAAACATTGAGCCAAAATGCGGGCCATTGCTTCGGTTGGTTTGTATAATCTTCGACTTTTTGATCGATGCTTGACGCTTGTTTGATGAACGGAGATTTCGTGGACGCCGCGTGCAACGTGAGAGCACTCGGATCCATCTGAAGCAATAAAATCGTTCAGAGTTTTCAAAATAATGTATCAAAAATGGCTTGCAGTCTTGCTTGCTCTGATCTACAGTCAAATCGGGTGAGAACAATAAACATTTGGATACAGCAACAAAAATTAAAAACCACGAAACAAACGCGCACCTGAACAAATGGCTGCGCATTGATAGCGGTTGATGTCGCGTGGCAGGTGATCGTTGGCATGAATCCGCAAGTATCGCTCAGTTCCGCTAGCTGAGACTTTCAGGTTGCACTTCTGACATCGATATGATGCGTTCAACGGTGTCTTCTTTTTGATGATCGGTTGTTGTGCCGATCCCGGTTGATTTGACCTTTGCTTTTTGCTGATCTCCGAACTGAATATTTCGCTGATCGCAGTTGATCTGTTGATCGGTTGATCATTGCGCTTGCCCGCTGGGTTCACTCCGAAACATTCTTCATAAATTTTGTTGTACACGGGTTGCAACTCGTCCGTGAAATCCTCGAAAAACTCGCGCCAAAATTTGCGACGGTCGTTGCTCAGCGGTTTCTGGATGGCATGCGCTCGTCGTAGATGATCCGTGACGTGATCCGTACGATTGCAATTGAACGAACATCGTAGCTGGTTGTCGTTTTTGTCAGGCAGCTTGCACCGATACACGAATGTGCCAGCGGGCAGATGCTGCGTTCGCACGTGCCGCGGTTTATGGCAGATGGCACGGGCATGGCATTTTCGGCAGCGGGTCCCAGTCAGCGGACTGCTGCTGGCAGTCGTCGTTTTCCTGCTCTTTTTCTGCTTCGCTGTCAGCTGTTTTCTTCTGGTTTCCAATAACGTTACACGCGCCTGCTGTTTAATTTGTTGATCTTCCACCGACACTCGTTCTTCAGGCTCTATTTTTAATCGTTTTGATGTCGGCGGAGTTTCGGCGTTGTTTTGGGTTGACAGGCTCTTTTGATCTTTCAAAAGATTCACTCCGAAACACTGATTCAGCAGCAGTTTGGCGGTTGTGTCACGCGCGAATTTCCGTGCAATAAAGCGATGCACATTTGTGATGGTCTTTTGGTGGTCGTTTTGTTGGTGAACCAGGAAGGCGTCGATCGTCTGAAAATGAAAGGGTAATAATTTTTGATAAGCTTGCCGAAATACAGCAACATTCCCAGTAGACCAGCCAAGTGTTTCCGCTTCCTTTCCCTTTTTTCAAAAAAAAACAAAAATCAGTTATCAACAAGGGCGTGTCGAGACCAGAGACTGATTATTAAAAGAAGATAAAATTTTAGAAAAGTCTCCACCTCAAACTGTAGCTCGCATCGTTTGCAGCGTGGCCAAATGTGCGCGTCGGCGACGTGCCACATCAGCTGGTGCAGTTGATCTTCGATCATCGATCCACATTCTTGGCAGGCTGCCAGCGGTGAATGCAGTTGCGGTGATTCAGATTTTAGAAGAAATGGTGATGCAGATACAGGCGTTGTCGCTGAACATTGCGTGGCCGTTGATGCCGGTTCTGGTGATCGTGAATCTGCAATAAATACAGCCTACGTTTTTGTTGCGAGAAAAGGGTAGTAGATCATACGCATTCAGCGACAACTTCAAGATGGTCAGTCAACAAACTAAAAAGCACAGTGATGATGAAACCAATTGCCCAATTTGCAACTCAGTCTCTCACCGCCGGAACAGCGCCGCCGTTTCACCGCCTCCGCCGGCGTGCTTGCGAACTCGCATTCAGCCACATTCAACGGCACACTTTGCGGCGTTTCATTTGCGGCCGCACACGCAACGGCAAGCTGATCACCTTTGAACTGTGTGCTGCGTTTGTTGTCGCCACTGGGTGCCTGTGTCAACTCGATCATGGCTACTGGTGACATGGACGACTGATGGAGACTTGGTGGACTTGTCTGAAACAGAAAGGCGGGCAACCTTTTGAACGAGACTGGCAAGTTTTCTGTGAAAAGCAAGTCGTTGATATAATCTTTGTCATCAATCAGAGTGGTTTTCAATTTTTACCGTCGCAGAAATTGTGAATGGTGATTCGCACACTGTCATTAATTGAGTCGTCTGTGGTAAAGTCACTGTCGAGGTCATGGTCTGAAATCTTAGTTGCTGTAGAATTCGGCTGTGTATTTTTACGACCAAAATGATGTTAGTATTATTTGGTGCGAATTTGTTGTGGTTGTTGCGTTTCTTTCCGTTTCTTTTCAAAAATTTGAATCTGGAAATAATAAATACATGTAAATCAGAATAACATTCAAAAAAAGAAGCAAGTCACGTCGTCAAAACAAGCGAAAATTTTTTTTGGAAAGAAACAGAGATGGTGGAAAACACAAAGGCATATTTGAGATGCCATTTGAAAAAATAAAGGAATCCCGGTTCATGTTACTGACACTCGCTTAAAAAACATGTGCACGCACAGGCACCGACAGCTGTAACAAACAACAAATATTTTTGAAATATCAAGTTCAACGATAACCAGAAAACCAGGTTGCCCGGATGAACAGCATATCACGTTTTT